>RXON01000139.1:0-31006 GCA_009667805.1 Leptobrachium leishanense | reverse complement strand
CAACCAGTCACTTTGTATTAGTACGTTTTTATTAATGAATTTCATGTCTCCTGTTATAGGTTTCTCTTTGATAAATACTGAAGAAAAATAATCATTCAAAATTTCTGCCTTATCCTGATCTTCAGTTAACAATAACCCTGACTCAGATTTTAGTGAACCTACATTTTCACTCTTGGGTTTTTTAGAATTTATGTACCTAAAGAATCTTTTAGGGTTGGTCTGCTCTCTTTGGCTATTTCTTTTTCATTTTCTAGTTTAGCCCATCTAATCGCATTTTTACATGCTTTATTGGCTGCCCTATATGCTATTGGCTGCCCTATATGCTTTATTGGCTGCCCTATATGCTTTATAGGATGCCTCAGATTTATCAAATTTAAAAGCTTTAAATGCCTTCTTTTTATTTTTCATTTCCTTAGTTACCTTCCTACTAAGCCACATTGGTTTCAGTCTGTTTCTTTTATATTTATTAACCAGTGGAATATATTGTGACCTGTACTTTTCTAGTGTTAGTTTAAAGATATTCCACTTATCCTCCGTGTTTTTCCCGTGAAAGAGTTTCTGCCAGTCAATGACATTGAGAGCTTCCTTTATTTTAATAAAGTTGGCCTTTTTAAAATTATATGTTTTAGCTGCCCGTTATGTGTTTTTTTGAGTTAATTTCAAAAGTCACCATGTTATGGTCGCTGTTTCCAACTGTTCCTTTACATTAATATCCCTCTAATGCCGCCCCACCTCCCGACTTCTCGATCACGGTGGAGGGTATCACCATCTCCCCATCAAACCAAGTTCGCTGTCTTGGAGTTACACTTGACTCTGCTCTTTCCTTCATCCCCCACATCAAGTCTCTTTCCTCCTCCTGCCGATACCAACTGCGTAATATTTCCAGAATTCGGCCATTTCTTACCGCTGTCACCACAAAACAACTCATACACGCCCTGGTAATCTCCCGACTCGACTATTGCAATAATCTCTTATCTGGCCTCCCTCTGTCCCGCCTCTCCCCCCTACAATCCATCCTGAACGCCTCCGCCAGGCTAATTCACCTCACCCGCCGCTCTGTCTCTGCCGCTCCCCTCTGCGAGTCCCTTCACTGGCTCCCCATCCACTGCAGAATTAAGTTCAAAATCCTTATCCTTACCTACAAAAGCCTCACTAACTCAGCTCCCCACTACCTGTCCTCACTAATCACCAAATACACCCCAGCCCGCTCCTTAAGGTCAAACAGTGACCTGCGCCTAGCTTCTCCCCGCATCACCTCTTCCCATGATACACTGCAGGATTTCTCACGCGCAGCCCCCACTCTCTGGAACGCTCTCCCTCGTACTGTCAGACTTTCCCCTAACTTCTCTTCCTTCAAACGCTCCCTGAAAACATTCCTATTTAGGGAGGCCTACCACCCAACTCACTGACGCAACCATCAATCACTCTCACCTTACAGTCCTCTCCTCCTGTTTCCAACCCAACCCTCCTAGATTGTGAGTTCCTACGGGAATAGGGCCCTCATCTCCTCCTGTACTGTTTTGTCAAATGTTGTTCAATGTATTGTAACCCTGTCTGTACTGTGCTTATTGTACAGCGCTGCGGAATATGCTGGCGCTTTATAAATAAAGAATAATAATAATAATAATAATATTTGAGAAAAGATCCACATTATTTGTTATAACCAGGTCCAGACAGTTATCCTCTCTAGTTGGTGTTTCTACCAGTTGTGTCATGGAGGTATCATTTAAAATGTTCAGGAACCGGATTCCTTTTGCTGAATTACTAGTCCCACTATCCCAATTAATGTCCGGGTAATTACAATCTCCAATAATTAAAGTGCTACCATGATCTGCAGCCTTCCTAATTTGTTCTAACAGTTGTTCTTCCTCATCATTATCTATATTAGGTGGTTTATAGCATATGCCAACCAATAGTTGACTTCCCTGTTTATTCCCCAACGAAATATTTACCCATAAGGATTCCACATTTCCCTCATCGCTTTCCAGTTGTGTAATATTAGGCTTTAAATCCTGATTTACATATAAACACACTCCACCCCCTTTCTTATGTTTCCTATCCTTTCTAAACAATGTATAACCGTTTAAGTTTACAGCCCAGTCATGCGTTTCGTCCCACCACGTTTCTGTTATTCCTATAATGTCGTATTGCTTAGTGTATGCTATTACCTCTAGTTCCCCCATCTTATTATTGAGGCTCCTTGCATTAGCAAGCATACATTTAATGTTGTCTCTACCCACACATGCTGAATGCGACTTTACATTACATGCCTCCACTGTTCTGACATTATCCCCCCCCCCCGGCTCCACCCCCCTTAGTCTGAACTGAAACCCTTCCGCTATCTGCTCTGTCTCCATTTTGTAAGATACTGTATCCCTCCCCCCCTTCCACTAGTTTAAAGTCTCCTCCAACCTTTTAACCATCCTCTCCCCCTAGCACAGCAGACCCTCTTCCATCCAGGTGCAATCTATCACGACTATACAGATTGTACCCCAGTGCAAAATGAGCCCAGTGCTCTAAAAACCCAAAGCCCTCCTTCCTGCACCAAGCTTTAAGCCACGCATTGACCTCCCTAATCTCCCGCTGCCTTTCCACTGTAGCACGTGGCACAGGTAGGATCTCAGAAAATACTACCTTGGAGGACCTCTTCTTCAGTTTACTTCCTAATTCCCTGAAATCATTCTTCAGGTTCTTCCATCTTCCTCTTACTTTGTCATTGGTACCACTATGGACCATGACAGCTGGGTCATCTCCAGCTGTCATGGTCCATATTGGTACCAATGACAAAGTGATATTCCTCTGTGATTATCGCAGACTTGTCGATTCCCTTTCCTCTTCTAGAGATGTACGATGGACGCATCTTTAAATTCCTGAGGAAGAGATCCTTGATTCCAGAAAGACTGGAACAGCAGAGTGAGTTTGTAGACAAGCACTGTACCGCCATCCTTGTAGACTTCCACTGGAATCCCATCAGATCCTGGGGCCTTGCCACTGGACAGCTGGCTGATGGCCTGTTGGGTTTCAGTATTTGTTGGTGGGGCGTCCAGGCTGTGGTTGATATCCACCTGAGGCATTCTGTCGATTGCCTTGTTGTTAATGGAAGATGACCGGTTCAGTACAAGTTGGAAGTGTTCAGCCCACCGCTGTAGGATTCGAGTCTTCTCAGTAATGAGAGTTACGCCATGTAAGTCTAACAGAGGGAAGCTCCCTGATGGTTGAGGTCCGTACAAGGATCTAAGGGCTTCGTAGAACCGTTGGGCATCGTTTCTATCAGCAAGTTTCTGAATTTCATCTGCTTTGGCACTCAGCCAAGAGTCCTGCATCTTACGAAGCTTGCTCTGTACGGTCCGGTGAGTGTCGTTGAAGGCATTTTTCTTGGCTATTGATGACGGGTCGTTCTGATAAGCACGATGAAGACAGTGCTTCTCAGCAAGTAGGGCCTTGATCATCCTCATTTTCGTCAAACCAATCCTGCTGTTTCCTGTGTGAGGGTCCAAGAACCTTTAGTGCAGAAGAGTGCACAATATCCCGGAAACTTTCCCAAACCTTCTCAGCATTTCCTTCTAATTGCAGCTCTGATAGTTGGTTCAAACAATGGAGAATGGGGGAAGAGAAAGTAAGGGTAAACAAAAGGAATTTCTTAGAGAACTTACACAATAGAGAGAGCAGGTACTATACAGAGGTCACACTATACAGGGAATAACACACAGACATCAGAAATCTTTAGTTAACTGGCAGATATATAAAACCGTGAAAACCAAATATATTGAAAAGGTCCACCAGTTCCCCAATAGTCTCTTTCACGGGCCATAGTCTTTGGGCAGGAGGCCAGCGCACAGACCCCTCCAAGTCACACAGTGACCGCGTGTTCTGTCACATATCTCCCTCATTTGCAGGAGACTAACCAGGCACCAGATCCCAAACGGATCTGTGAGTGTGTTAGTCTGAACCCAAGTCCCAAAAAGTTTGTTTCCTTTCATTGACTGTGCGGTCCAGTCCACAACCACGGATGCATTCACCCCCTCCACATATTCCCTCAGGGGCCACACAGGAGTCAACATTCCTGAAGCACTGCTTGGGGACATCTCTCCAGTGCCAGGGCCAAACACATCTACTAGAGAGTTACTCACGAGCCATCCCCAGCAGCTCCCTTAGATTGTGCCCGCCAGTCGGGAGAAATGCCAGCTGCCCCATCTCTGGGTATTGCGATCAGCTGCTGGAGAGCATGGGGGGGGGGGATTGATGGCTCCGAAGAAAAGGGTCGGATCTGAGCCGGCTGCCCAGTATCCAGGGGGCACACAAAAGGAAACCACAGGCCCCTCCACATTATCCCCTGTGGTTGATTCCAGAGAACACTAGCACTCGACTCCATTGCTGGCTCCTCACCTGGGGCTGTGTAGAGCAATGCTGGCAGTGTGGGGCTGTTTTCCTCTCCCCAGAGATTCAGGCCTTCCAAATGCAGGCAAGGCCCGGACGCACCAGGCTCTGATGCCAGCACTTCACCTACAGGAACAGTTTTTCCCTCGAATCACCAACTCCAGCAAGCTGTCCTCCCCGCTCACAGGCTCTGGCGACACCATAACTTGGGGATCTGGGGCAACTGTCTCACCTCCTGACTGTGCTGTGGGAAAAGTTCCAATATCCTTGACAACTCCAGAGTCTATAACTGGCCCAGACACATCAAGGCCTTCAAGCTCCCCCAGCCCTCCTAGGCTGGGAGCACACTGGGGCACATCTGCCACGCATCCCAGGAAATTGCTAGTGGGGTCTTTTGTCTCGCCCACTGTTGCATGACATTCCTCCCTCAACAGTGCATAAACGTCTCTCTGGGTCACATTGGTGGAGACCGCAGTCCCATCCACCCCTGTAGGGCAAAAATCCTCTGCTGTCTCAAGAGAGGAGGCATTCTGCACTATTGGCAGCTCCTCTGTCTGCTTCTCTGTGCACAGCTTCTCGTGGTGAACCTGTCTTACCTGCTGACCGAGGTCTAGCAGTCGCTTGTATGATTTCTCCAGCTTCCACTCCTTGCTGACTAACGACTCCAAGTCGTCCTGTATCCACCACACGTCAGAGGTTTAGCAGATTCTCTCTGTACTCTGCGATCGCTTCCCATCACCACTCAGTGTCATCTCCGAAATCTGTGTCTCTGAACATTCTCTCAAATAACAGTCCCGGGCCACCGTAGCCAAAGCCTTCTGTCAGGCTGTTATTGTCCATGCTCTCCGTTCCCATCGCAGGGCTTTGTAGCTCTCCTCCAGTCTCTTCATAAACCAGACGAGCCAGATCAGTCATCCAATTCTTCTTGCGTTGCTTGTCCACCAACGCCTCACTCAATTCTATCCTCCTCAGGTACCTTTCTTGGGATGAGGGGAGGATCTTGTTCTGGTAGCGCTGCTCTCTGTCCAGCGCATCGTGCCAGAGTAGCCAACGTGCTGTATCAGCCCAGTTCAGCTGAGTCTCGTCTGTTACAGGTCCACGATGGTTTGCCTGTACCTCTCGCAACCTCTCCCAGTATGCTGTTCCTGTGACGGCTGCCATCTTCCGCTTCTGCTGCACCGTCTGGATATCTAATCCCGGTGCGTGTTCTGTCGCAGGCAGCACCTTTCATGCATTGCCCAGGTGGATTCAGGGTGCGTCAGCGCCAGATTTGCCTTTTCTGCACCACCAATGGTGAGGGCCTTGACAGCGTTACGTCACAGACAGCTTTTTTTTCTGGTGGCAGCGGTGGAATAGACAGCCTCAGTGTGGGGAGGACCTAGTTTCTCTCACACTGTGTTTCTAGAACCTCAGCGCACAGTACAGACCTTTGCGTTCGCAGACCCTGTTTTTCTTTTTTTGCTAAGCGGTAGATAGCCAAGTTGAAGATGTGCTTGTGGACTCCCTGCTGATGTTCTGTTGGTTAATGATTTGGGTTGGATGATGTGCCAGTATGTCAGCCCGGTTACCCCATAGCCAAGCCCAGAAAGGCCGCAAGGAACTCGTGCCTGAATCAGTTGGGCAGCTGACTGTCACTTCTACCGGCGCACCTGAGCAAGACACTCAGGAACCCAGACCGGTAACAGAGGAGCCAGACACCCCCCTTGACAAACCAGTTACTCCCCTTGACGCTGTTAATTTAGCAGAAACCCAGGGACCAGCGTTTCAGGAAGCTCAGCGTATGGATTCTGCCTTGGAGGGTGTGAGGTGTAGCGTTGAACATCCACCCTCAGAGTCTGGTAAGGAACGCTTCAATGGGTGGAGAGGCTTACTGTATAAGGGGTCCCTAGCTGAGGTTGTTATGGGAGAAGCTAACAGCTACCCAGTGGGCACAGCGGAAGGAGTTGCTACCGGTCCATGGGGGGGGGGGGTTGTTCACTTATAAACCTGGATTAACCTATTATGCAGAGCATGACGTAGACACCGGCAGCCAAAAACCCATTCGACAAATGGCTAATCAGGTTTCTGTGAGTCCAGTGTGGTATGGAGAAGGAGATAGAGGAGATGATATCCCTAGGGGTTATCAGAAAGTAGACATGTGCACGGCAAAACCATTTGTTTTGTTTCAGATTATTTTGTTCCGTTTCAGTTGGTTCGATATGGTACCGTGATTCATATTTTGGGTTGATTTTGTTCGCTCGTTTTTCGGGTCAATTCGTATTTTGTTTGTATTAGTTATTTCAGAATGTGAAACAGATGAATTTTACTACATAGATCAAATAAAGCCGGTACTAAAATAAACATACCAGCCGGTACTACAGTGAAAAGACAAGCCTATACCAAAATAAACATACCAGCCGGTACTCTTGATAAAGCCGTGTCTTCAAGCGGCGAAACCGGTCGAGATGGGGTCTTTTAACTGTTTATAGTTTACATTTGTTTATCCTCCTTGCACCTCTTTGTACTCGCTTAAATTGTTTGACAAACCTCTAAAGATACTGGCAGCTCTGGTTGCTGCATTGAGCAACATGTGCTTTGTTGTTGTTGGTTGCTGACTTTTATGATGGGTGTCCGGTTGGCTTGTGCTGCTAATTAATTCTAGTTATCTAGTTTAGCAATCTGACATCTTGTTGCCTCGTTGCAGCATCAGGTACAAATTTTGAATTACTCCATGCAACTGAAATGTGGTTTTTATATCAGGGAATTATTGTGATTTTATACCAGGGTATTTAATTATCTAATTGTGAATTCATCACGTCACTATTCATCATCAGTCCTAACCTCAACATCTGAGGAAAGGGATTTAGGGGTTATTATTTCAGAGGATCTAAGGGTAAGTAGTCAATGTAATAGAGCAGCAGGAAATGCTGGCAGAATGCTTGGAAATGCTAGCAGAATGCTTGGAAATGCTGGCAGAATGCTTGGGTGTGTAGGGAGAGGTATTAGCAGTAGGAAAAGGGAAGTGCTCATGCCACTGTACAGAGCACTGGTGAGACCTCACTTGGAGTACTGTGTGCAGTACTGGAGACCATATATCCAGAAGGATATAGACATCTTAGAGAGTGTTCAGAGAAGGGCTACTAAAATGGTGTATGGCTTGAAGGAGAAAAGTTACCAGGAAAGGCTTAATGATCTTAACATGTACAGCTTGGAAAAAGACGAGACAGAGGAGATATGATAGAAACATTTAAATACGTAAGGGAATCCACAAGGTAGAGGAAGGGAGTATATTTAAAAGGAAACAAAGTAGCAAAACAAGAGGACATAGTCTTAGATTAGAGGGGCAAAGGTTTAAAAGTAACATCAGGAAGCATTATTTTACTGAGAGGGTGGTGGATACATGGAACAGTCTTCCAGTAGAAGTGGTAGAGGCCAAAACAGTGATTGAATTTAAGCAGGCATGGGATAGGCATAAGGCTATCCTAAACAAAAGATAAATCCAGGTAAAGTATCCATGTAATTGGGCGACTAGATGGGCCGAAAGGTTCTTATCTGCCGACATTTTTCTATGTTTCTATGTTTCTGACTGCTTAGAATCCTTTAGCATCGCTACCTAGGACGTTATTCAGCAGTGGCTAAATGTGCAATTTAATGTGACTTTGTACCAGGGAATTTAATGTGACTTTATACCAGGGAATTTAATGTGACTTTATACCAGGGAATTTAATGTGACTTTATACCAGGGAATTTAATGTGACTTTATACCAGGGAATTTAATGTGACTTTATACCAGGGAATTTAATGTGACTTTACTCTAGGGTAATTATTCATCTAATTGTGAATTTACCAATCCACTACCTCGCTTGCTCTCAGCTGTTCAGAATCGTGTAGCATTGCTACCTATGATGATGTTTTGCAGTGGTTAAATGAGCATTCAAATGCTGTTTTTTTTTTTTCTTGGAAGCCGTGGACTTATAATGTGAATTGGGTCATAATAATTATCTACCCTGTTACCCCAATTTGCTAGTTTGCACTTGATTCAATACATGGTGAGTTGCCATCAGATTGTACCATCTCAACATCTATATACATATCTATAACTTGTTACGTACACACTTGTCCGCTCGCAATTTGGTTCAATCTGTTTCTTGTATTAGGGAATTGTTGTGATTTTATATCAGGGAATTTAATGTGATTTCGTACCAGGGAATTTTTGTGACTTTATACCAGGGTATTTTTTCATCTAATCGTGTATTCATCATTCCACTATCTTCCTTGCTCACAACTGTCCAGAATTGTGTAACATTGCTATCTATGATGTGGTTTTGCAGTGGCTTAATGTGCAATTAAATGCTATCACTATCGTTTAGATCTGATAACACATAATTCCATTTGGGTTAATTCCCATATAGGGGCAAATTACTATTGGTCCAAGGAGGCTTTCATTCCATCAATTTATATGTGTTTTAATTATTGTGTGATTACTTTGTATTTCGTCTAAAGGTTATTTTGGTAGCTGGTGTCGACCACATTCTTTTTTCTACAATGAAAATACCAGCCTGTACCATACTAAACATACCAGCCGGAACTACAATGAAAATACCAGCCGGTACTACATTGAATATACCAGCCTTTACCAAAATAAAAATACAAGCCGTTGCTACAATGAAATACCAGCCTGTACCAAATGAAAATACCTTCCGGTACTACAATAAAAATTCCAGCCTGCACCAAAATAAACATACCAGCTGGTACTACAATGAAAATGCCAGCCAGTACCAAACTAAAAATGCCAGCTGGTATAAAGCATATCATAGATTCCATCATGGGCTTGAATGACCCATTCAGCCTTCACTCTTCTATACTCCCATATCAATAAAACAATCAATTCAAAACAATTTATACAATTTAAAACAGTTGGTGCAATCCAATTTGATCAGGTACATGACTCGGAAGTGTCTCATGTTGTTAGGTGCCTCCGGAAATGTCTACTCATGGAAACGACCGTTGCTCTGCATCTTATCCCTGGGGTATCCTCGTTCTTCCGCTTCGGACTGGTCTGCCATCCTTGAACGGAAAGTGGCCCCAATGACGCACGTCCGTACAACCTGCTATCTCAAAGCGGAAATGGTCTCCATGACATAGATCCAGTTCGTGTCTCGATCGCGGCCAATATTCTACAATGGAAATACCAGCCAGTGCTACAATGGAAATACCAGCCGGTACTACAATAAAAATTGGACCCTGTGGAGCATAATAATGCTAATAAAAATCCACACAAGAAGGTAATAATACTATTAAAAACCCACGCAGGAATGCAATAATACTAAGAACTCACACAGGAGCGTAATAATACTACTAAAAACCCACACAGGAGCGTAATACTAAAAACCCACACAGGAGCGTAATACTACTGAAAACCCACACAGGAGCGTAATAATACTACTGAAAACCCACACAGGAGCGTAATAATACTACTAAATACACACGCAGGAGCGTAATACTACTACTAAAAAACCCACACAGGAGCGTAATACTACTAAATACACACACAGGAGCGTAATAATACTACTAAAAACACACACAGGAGCATAATAATACTACTAAATGTTGAATTCTAGATTTCCATTATAATTACCATAAACCTTTTTCAAGTTTCTTCTTATATATCAAAACTGAAGTAAGGCGCTGCGCGACTCTGATCAGTGGAGACGATAGACACAACCACACCGAGATATGGCAGATTATCATCTGATCAGTCCGTGGTCTGTCAGTTTCGTTTATTGTTTCAACATCCAATAGAAATGTTCGTTATATATAAAAACTTCCTGCAGTTTTCACTCCCAACATAGGAATGTGATACAACAACCAATCAGAGCAGATACATTTCTACGTCAGAGTTTAACCAACAGTGAGACAAAATCACTACATTTGATTCAGAGATTACTTTTTTCCTAGTTTACACTGTTGACACACCCTTTCCTGCACACAAAGGAAATGGCTAAATTCCACAGGCTAACATCCTATGCAAGTAAAAGACTTGCAGGGTTTGACACTTATAATGGGGGGGGGGTGGATTTCACACTAATGCAAAAATTAAAAAACTACCTATCATATTAAAATACCTTTCAATCGTCTCATTGATCACATATACAATCGTGATCACAAAAATGGATGAAACAAACTAGACAATTAAACTAATTATACCTGGGGCCATAGTATCCTCGCCTAATACCTTTACGATATACGAAAGGGATTCGCCAAGGAGGCCCTTTATGAGCATAAAATATACTTATCTATCTAGATTCACTCTACCAGCGAACCACACTTGGAGCGTAGGCAAAAAATACCTAATCTAGACATTAAATAACTATTTATTCCCATTTCCCAAAATATAATTCACCGAACAAGAAAAGTATAATAACTTGAATGTAAAAGGTTATTTATCTAATAATCAACATGAGTCAGATCTATATCTGTGTGTTTTCTTATGTTCAGCTTCACTCCACAGACCGCATACACACCTGCATTCATACACACTCAAGAAATACAGTCTCATTTTCCCAAATACATTCCTTTCTCACACTTATCTAGGGGATTAAATAAAAAAAATAATATTCCATAATCTAATACCGTAGTCCACAGTGCGAGATCAAGGTCTGGTCTTTTTCAACATCCCAGCTTGAGACGCATAATCATTAAATGTCATCAGAGCTCCCATAGGGACTCCTGAACAAGCTGTCTCTTTGCGCTGGTTGCTTATTACCTGTGACCTTTGACCTTGACACAATGTCCATGATTCGTTCCATATGCAGTCATTGTGACTGTCAGGTTTCTTGATGATGTGATACGGTTGTAGCAACAATAAAGTATAGAAAATATGGTATTCCCCGCTAATCATATACATCCATTCATTCATTATCACTCTCAAGTACACGAAAACAATAAAAATGTTAATTTACACAAGCAGAGACACAGATAATAAAGTTTAAAATTTCCCCTCAAAGAAAATTATACTACTTCTGACCCATTGTTAGAGAAAAAAATATATATGCAACTTTGGCTCAAAAGGGAAATAGCCGAAGTGCATACTCCACCCATTCTAAATAACAAAAAAAAATATTTAACTACTATCCTATTCGGTCTTGTTCGGTGTTTTGAAACAAACCTGGTGTTTATAAAACACACCAATCCTCAAATAAAATCCAAAAATAAAAACAACTTTAATTTTACCGAATTAAAACTTTCCATTTACCACTATATATGTCATGAAACGTATTTATGCAAATGCATTAAATTATATGTTCCTAAATACATTAATTAACTCTAATTTTAATTGGATGTGATCTTGAATAATCCTAAATGTGTCAGGGAATTTGAACAATATTGATTGTAACCAAACAACAAAAATAATAAAATATAAAATAATAAAAGACACAAAATAATTATCACTTAGACGACAACACAAAGACAATCCATCAGCATATAAAAATACATTATCTTCTTCTTTCTTTGTCTTCTGTCTTATTGGTTGAAAATAAGACATGTCAGTTTTACAAAACCGTTAAGTTATATTAACAAATCAATGATCTTCTTTAATCGCATGATTTATTGAGTTGTTGATAAATTTGGTGTCTGATAATTCCTTATTATCCGGTTGATGAAACATTGCAATGTGAAATGATAATGTGTTTGAGTAAATTTCCTTCAATTCCAACAGCTTTATCAATATTGGTATTCAATAATCTTCCTTCTAGCTTGAGCAAAGTTGGCATGCATGGGTAATTTTCACCCAAGTAATAAACTTGGGAAAAAAATGTATTATTAACCTGTTCAAACTTTAAAATTTATATGGTTAAAATACTTTTAAAATGGAGAAAAAAAAAATGCAACACATTTTTGGACAAAGAAAAAGGAGTGGTCATGAGAGAGAGAAAATGGAGGGGCTGGGAGAAAAATGTGAACTTTTTTTTTTTTTTTTTTTTTTTTTACTTTTTCAACGGTCACCAATTTTCTCAAAATGCTCTTCAATTCAAATAAATTTTTTACAAAAATAACAAAAATATCATGAACTGGGAAAGAAAGTATAGAAGGGCATGTTAAAAACTTGACGTGTTAACTAGCACAAAGTTCTCAGAGGAAACTCAGAGAAAAAGATTCTTAATAAACATCTAAAACTACAATCATTATTAAGGATATTGGTTAAAAAACAAACATTCAAACGTGAGGTGTTTGTGCAGCTATTGTACAACCTGTTTTATTCCCTCCAAGAATATTCAATGGGGGCATAGTCATACATTATTGCACTTCACACCAAAAGACAAAAACATCAGACAGCAAAAAATAAAACTAGACATCTGGCTACCACTGCAGAGAAAGAAAACAAACAAACAATACTCAGATACCAAACTACAACCTTCCATCTCCCTTAGTCAACTAAAATAAAACCAAAAAAAACCACCTTCTCTCATTTGAAATCTGCCTAATTTCCTTTGTACAGCGCTACTAAACCTGTAGGCGCTTCCTTTTTAAACTTTCACTCAAATCCTTCAGCTTTATATCACTTCATCCTCTTAGATTCCAAACAACTAAACATGAACCTACATATATATTCCATTATACAAGTTACAAACACTGTAAATGATCTGAGTCAGCCATTTTGACAAAACCTATATTAAGGTGTGGTCAATCCCTTAGTGCTGGACTCAAAGACCAGAGGAAAATAACCGACCATGCCTCTTTTGGGAAAATGTATAACTTATATTAAGGCAGATTGAGCCCATCACCTTGATACACTAATTTTTTATATATCATACTGTCACGGGATGGCCCAGCACCCTCAGCCAGGGGCGGTGCAGTGACAGTGGGGACATGGACACTTGGGTGTGGTGGCACGCACCCCGTTTACCAGTTTTTATTTAGATGTGACATTGTGTGGTGTTAATAAAGTGTTCCCCGTTGGTTTATGGTGTAATGACTTTTCCCTTTGTTTGCCTTGCTCGCCGCCATTTTCCGATTCGTGTGGCGCAGTTGGATTCTCGTTTCGGAAAATGGCCGATTCGAACCATCCGGTTCGAATCGTAAAATGGCCGATTCGGACCATCCGGTCCGAATTGGCGACTCCTGAAGGCCAAGGGCCAATGGGTCCTGGGAGGGCGGGCAAGGAGTCCCATTGTATTCTAATTGTGTGCAGAGGTAATAAATGCTTGGACTGTAAATAAAAAAGCCAGATTCTGCAGTACATTCAGCTTTGACTGGTGTGTCTTTATTCTCCGCCGTATTTTCGGATCTGAGTGTCCCCGCGGCCTCAGAGTACGGTGCCCACTCGGATACGATCCGAATCGAGCGCTCTGACCCTGCATCGAGTATCAGGGCAGAGGCGCTGCTCAGAAAGATTCGATCGGAGGAAGACGGAGATCCGAACCGAACGGCCCCGCCGGGAACCGCGCTTCGGCATTGCGGTAAGACCCGAACTCTCCACTGGTCCCGCCAGTCCGAAACTCCCTCCCATACCGATCCGAAGCCCTCCAGTTCCGATCCGACCCGCCATCCCTTCCCGACTCAAAACCTTCACCGCCAAGATCCGAAGAGACACCCGCCCCCGGATCGGAAACGTTTCCCGCATAAGATCCGAAACGTTTCCCCATAAGATCCGAATCGTTCTCCGCGGCTGCTAGGGCCGATTCCCACAGGCGTCCCACACCCGCCAGGTCAGGGAACCAGTTGCTCGGGACGCTGAGTGCTGCGCGCCTCAGTGGTCGGACTGGTTCCAGGCAGGGGTCCCCTCCACCGCCCGCTAACCCTACCCTAGGGTCACGCCAGGCCGCACGAGACGCCGAGTGTGCGCCACTCGGTAGTCGGGCCAGCGGTAAGCGACGGGGTCACGCAGATAGAGCACACCCGCAGGCGGAACAACATCTCCATTCCGTCATACATACATCAACTTATAACATTCACGTGTAACCTGCCTTGTCAAAGTATTGACTCTGTTCAGCTTTCAAACATAAGCCAAGAATAAAAAAAGGAGTCATTTTTGAAATTTACGGTAAAAGTAAAGCCCTATTGTCTCCATTTCCTGTGTTTTTATTTTTTATTTTTTTTTACACGAGGCAAGGCAGTAAAGACACAAACAAAGCAACCTGTTTTAAGAGAAGCAGTCCCTATAGATAAATTACATATAAAAAAAACACTATCAAAACTACAAAATACAAAACATCAAAGATAAACACATATATTAATAGTTAGTAAAGACAAACATTTAAATAAACAGACGTAATCCATGGCAAGAAACAAAATAAAAAAATAAATAAAACAAAAACAAACGTGAAATCTGAAAGAAAAAACAGTTTGCAAATCCTTTAGAATCAGTTAAATTATAAAATAAGACAGCGCGAACATACAGCAAAGCAAAAAATAAAAAACAAGAAAAAAAAAATGTCAAGAATGCAAGAGAAAAATTGCTCTCAATGGAAGCAACGCTATTTTGTAGACATGTGGACAGCACAAAATTTCGTTTTGAACTAATGGATTAGTCCTAAAATGCAATTTATTTAGTTGCTAAAGAAATTCGTTTTCAGTTCTTTAGTATGAAAACTAATTTCTTTCATCCGAAAACCAGTGGATACAATTACTATTGTAGTGGTTCCTCAGAGGGCTAAGATCGCTGCTTGGTACAGTATCTCTCACTCTCAGCACAATGTGGCAGGCAAAGCTGTTACAGTAACTGACTGCTGCTCATCATAGCGCTCAGAGTTTCAGTAAAACTAGGAAATAATATTTTTATATATGAGGTTATAACAATATTATTTCCTTGTTTTACTGAAACTCTGAGCGCTGTTACAGTCAGTTACTGTAACAGCTGAGCCTGATACATTGTACTGAGAGATAATATAACAAGCAGTCAATCTCAGCACTCAGTCACTGGATTTAAAGGTTTAAAAAAGAGGCTCCTCTCTGTATAATGTATAGAAAATCCTCCTGCATTAATTAATACCCCTCTCTGTATAATGTATAGAACACCCTCCTGAATTAATGTCCCTCGCTGTATAGAACATCGTCCTCAATTTATACATTTCTCTGTATAATTTATAGAACATCCTCCTGCATTAATACCCCTCTCTGTATAATGTATAGAACATCCTCCTGCATTATTTAATGCCCCCCTCTGTATAGAACATCCTACTCAGTAGGACCTACTGCATTGGCATGTGGAGGGTGCAGAACTTCGGAATGCAATGCTTATCCAGCACAGGAGAGGGAACTTTTACTTAAACTTTGCATCTCTGTGGGGGAGAGAGACAGGAATATAAAAGCAGGGGAGAGGGCAAATATTAACGTAAATCAGTCTGAAAGCTCAGAAGAGATGACTGGTGCAAATTTATTTTTATACTAAAATAAAGCACTTTAAATCCAGGGAAAACATTCAAATAAATCACACTGACCGCTCACAATGACAGAGTAACTGTGTTGGATACTAAATGTATCAGACGTAAAAAAACCTTTATAAACAAGCAGCACTGGGAGAGGAGAGGGACTTTATATAAAACGTGTATTATAAATGAGGAAAGGGGGATAGTGCTCCTGGATAATATAAAATGTATCAGACCTAAGCCCCTATTATGCAGAGCGGGAGGGGAGATAACACACATTTTATAAAGTCCCTCTCTTCTCCCAGTGCTGCTTGTTATAAAGGTTTTTTTACTATCCAGCCCTCCTCTGTCATTAGCTTTCAGTGTGATTTATTTGAATTTTTTCATTCTCCAGCTGCTTTTATCATCTTGTCTGTCTCATAGACATGCAAGGGTTAAGTAAAGGTTTCCTCTCTTGTGCTGGCTGTCTGTGCTGCGAGTGAGTATTCTGGATCTCTATCGCTGTCAGATTTTCAGGTAGGGGTCGGGAAGGATTACGCATACAAAACTTTTTTGTAGCTTTGCAATGTTGCGTTCTTCATTGCTGGTCTCCTTCAATCCATGTAATATCACAAAAAGGACAAACTAAAATGTAGTGCATTTTATTTTAGTTTCTTTCGTTTTTTTGTACTGAGCAGTTTCGTATCTCTTGAGTCATACTAAAACTAAATTATCCCAAAATTCGGACTAAATCGTTTTAGTATTAAAACGAATGCACATGTCTACTATTTTGTTTTCTAAGAAGAAACCGGACCTAATCAATTAAAATAAAATGCTACGAGCCAGACCTCCAGAACACAAAAGAGATACACTATGGACACAAAGACAAACACATTTACTCAACGCTAGAAACCTCTTTCAGTTTCCCGGGTGAGTGACATAACGAATACTCAGCACCAGAACTTCATCAGGGTGCATCAACATAACGAGTGAGTCACTGCTCATTAACAGTTCTCTATCAGGCGAGTGAAGATAAACAAACAAACAACACAGTGGCTCTCACAGGCAGCCTCCCCATGGAAGCAAAGATTCTTTTATCTATATAGGCAATTGTTTAACATGAAATAAATCATATCAGACAATTGAATTATTATATCCCACTTTTGACACCAACTGTTAAATTCTAGATTTCAATTATAATTACCATAAACCTTTTTCAAGTTTCTTCTTATATATCAAAACCGAAGTAAGGCGCTGCGCGACTCTGATCAGAGGAGCCGATAGACACAACCACCCCGAGATATGGCAGATTATCATCTAATCAGTCCGTGGTCTGTCAGTTTCGTTTATTGTTTCAACATCCAATAGAAATGTTCGTTATATATAAAAACTTCCTGCAGTTTTCACTCCCAACATGGGAATGTGATACAACAACCAATCAGAGCAGATACATTTCTACGTCAGAGTTTAACCAACAGTGAGACAAAATTACTACATTTGATTCAGAGATTACTTTTTTCCTAGTTTACACTGTTGACACACCCTTTCCTGCACACAAAGGAAATGGCTAAATTCCACAGGCTAACATCATATGCAAGTAAAAGACTTGCAGGGTTTGACACTTATAATAGGGGGGGTGGATTTCACACTAATGCAAAAATTAAAAAACTACCTATCATATTAAAATACCTTTCACTAAACACCCACACAGGAGCGTAATAATACTACTAAAAACCCACTGTGACATAGTGCATACAGTTGTGTTCAAAATTCTTCAACCCCCAATGCTGTAAAGGGTTTTAGGGAATTTAGTGTACATTTGTAATTGTATTCAGAATGAAATCCTACAAGGACTTTTTAAAGAACCATATGCAACTAAAATGACATCAATTGGTTTTGTAATACAGTAGTAAATGTTTCTTTTGTGAATTCTTCATTGACACAATTATTCAACCCCTTAAAGACTACCACTCTGAAGAACAGAGGTTCATTCAAGTGTTTTCAATCAGGTATTGAAAACACCTGTGGATGTCACGGAGCAGCAATAAAGCATAATAAGCACCAATTAGGCAGCTTTAAAATGACTGTGATACTCAGCTCCTTCTAGACATTTACTGGTGTGGTTACAAACATGGTGAAGTCAAGAGAATGGTCCAGGAAGACAAGAGAAGAGGTGATTACTCTTCACAGGAAGGGCAATGGCTATAAGAAGATTGCAAAGATGTTAAAACATACCAAGAGAGACCATAGGAAGCATCATTCGCAAATTCAAGGCAAAGGGCACTGTTGAAACGCTACCTGGTCGTGGCAGAAAGAAGATGCTGACTTCGACTGCTGTGCGCTACCTGAAGCTTAGAGTGGAGAAAAGTCCCCGTGTGACTGCTGAGGAACTGAGAAAAGATTTGTCAGATGTGGGTACTGAAGTTTCAGCTCAGACAATACGGTGCACACTGCGTAATGAAGGCCTCCATGCCAGAACTCCCAGGCGCACCCCCTTGCTGTCTCCAAAGAATAAGAAGAGTCGACTGCAGTATGCCAAAAGTCATGTGGACAAACCACAGAAGTTTTGGGATAGTGTTCTGTGGACTGATGAAACAAAATTAGAACTGTTTGGGCCCATGGATCAACGCTATGAAGAAAAGAACACCTTGCCTACTGTGAATCATGGCGGGGGTCAATCATGCTTTGGGGCTGTTTTGCTTCTGCAGGTACAGGGAAGCTTCAGCGTGTGCAAGGTACCATGAATTCTCTTCAGTACCAGGAGATATTGGATGACAATGTGATGCAGTCTGTCACAAACCTGAGGCTTGGGAGACGTTGGACCTTTTCAACAGGACAATGATCCCAAGCATACCTCCAAGTCCACTAGAGCATGGTTGCAGATTAAAGGCTGGAACATTTTGGAGTGGCCATCGCAGTCACCTGACTTAAATCCGATTGAGAACCTCTGGTGGGACTTAAAGAAAGCAGTTGCAGTGCGCAAGCCTAAGAATGTGACTGAACTGGAGGCTTTTGCCCATGACGAATGGGCGAAGATACCCGTAGATGGCTGCAAGACACTTGTGTCAAGCTATGCTTCACGTTTAAAAGCTGTTCTAAGATTGAATGTCACTTGGGGGTTGAATAAAACTGATAATGATGTGAGCGCAGAAAAGACATTTGTGGTTATTTCATTATAAATGTTATGTTATATTTGTCTGACCTACACGTGCCTCTTTGATTTAATTGTAAGCAAGATGACTGAATGATCAAAATCAATGTCAAACTGGCCAAAACACTCAATTTCAGTGGGGGTTGAATAATTTTGAACACAACTGTAGATGGCACTGTGTAGTTCCCTGTATTTTGTTTTAAGGTGTAGGCATTAACCCCCAGGAGGGAAAGTGTTTTTGTTTTGCTGCAGGTGTCCCTGCAATTAAGGGGTTTAATAGCTCCTGCTTGAGGGAGGGCACCAGATGAGAAGGATCCTCACACAGGGGAAAGATTAGAATGAGAAGCACGGGCTGCTGCTGCGACAGAGATGGGAGAGGAATGCTAAACCAAAGGCTGGTTTACATTTTCTATTGGATGCTGAAATAAAAGCATAGAATAGTTCACCGTTTAAAGGACTTTGTGAGTCATAATTTGCCCTAGAGGACCGCGCTATAGCACCCCCCTGCGACACCAAACAGGAGCGTGATAATACAAATAAAACCCACACAGCAGCGTGATAATACTTAGGGCCGGCCCGACCATGGAGCGGTTCAGAGCAACCACTCCAGGCGGCAGATTTTGGGGGAGCAGCAGATTTTGCCGCCGATTCCCCTGCAATGTTTGCTAAACAGTGCCGCTGCACCGGCATCTCATGGAGGCCGACGCAGTGGCTGTTTCGCTCTGAGTTTCCGGACTAGCTCCCTGTCTGGGCGCCGCCTGCTGGCATCACCAGACCATTGCATGCTGGGAAGTGTAGTTCTAGCCTGGTTTACTACATATTGCAGAGAACCAGTTTAGAAATACATGTCCCGGCATGCAATGCTCCGGTGATGCCACCAGGTGGCGCCCAGACAGGGAGTTAACCCGGACGTTCGGCGCCAAATTTCACAGATGGGGGGAACAGCGATGTGAAGGGAGAGAAGCAGGCGCTGGGCAACATATGGAGGCAGACAGAGCCTGCTGGTAAGTATAAGTCTCTCTCTCTCCCTCCTTCCTACACTCCCATCACTCCCTCTCCCTCCTGCGCGTGTGTGTGTGTGTGTGCTGGGTATGTGACACTGGGCACTGCTGGGTATGTGACACTGGGCACTGCTGGGTACAGTGGCGTAGCGTGGGGGGCGGTGGCCCCGGGTGCAGTTTTCTTAGGGGCGCATAATTTCAAAAGAAATTTACGCCCCTAAAAGTTCCCAATGAGCGGGCCCGTCGGGCACAGCCCAAGGGCCCGCGGGTTGAGGGGGCCCGGATGCCATGCAGCGGGAGTGCCCGGTCCTGAACAGTGTGAGTCCGTGTTGAAGGGGAGGCGGCTGCGTGCATGCGCAGGTCATGCGGTCCAGCCAGTCAGGTGGTACTGATTCTCTGTACCACCTGACTGGCCGGACCACGTGACCTGCACACGCACGCAGCCGCATCCCCTTCAATACAGACTCTCATGCTGTTCAGGACCGGGCACACCCGCTGCATGGTATCAGGCCCCATGAGAGCTGGGGCAATATCCATGAGAGCTGGGGCAATATCCATGAGAGCTGGGGGCAATATCCATATGAGCTGGGGCAGTATCCATATGAGCTGGGGCAATATCCATATGAGCTGGGGCAATATCCATATGAGCTGGGGCAGTATCCATATGAGCTGGGGCAGTATCCATATGAGCTGGGGCAGTATCCATATGAGCTGGGGCAGTATCCATATGAGCTGGGGCAGTATCCATATGAGCTGGGGCATATCCATATGAGCTGGGGCAGTATCCATATGAGCTGGGGCAGTATCCATATGAGCTGGGGCAGTATCCATGTGAGGCTTGGGGCAATCTACATGTGAGCTGGGGACATTCTGTGTATATATATCTCGGGGGGATTCTGTGTATATGTATCTGGGGGGGTATATACTTGTGAGTTGGGGGCATTTTTATATGAGGTCTGTTCCTATTGGAAAGCGTCACATGACATGAAATAAAAGTATCGGTACTCGGTATCGGTGAGTACTTTTAAAAAATATCGGTACTCATACTCAGTGTTAAAAAAAAGTGGTATCGGTGCATCCCTAGTTTTCATTTGTAGTTTTTTGTTTAATCACCTGCAATAGTGATTCAAAGGCAAGTGTGATGTTTGTTTATGCTGGAATAAAAAGACCTTTCATTTTCACAACTTCAGGTCTGCGGCTGTTTATACCCTAGAGCACCATGTTGTTTGGCTGGAACCAAGTATCCCGAGTGTTTGTTGTATCACAGTTAAGGGGTTAAATGCCCTAATGGTGGAAGGGAATCAGGGCATGCTAACGTGTCCAAAGGTTGGGGGGCGCACAATTCTTGGCTAGCCCCGGGCGCTGACAACCCACGCTACGCCACTGGCTGGGTATGTGACTCTGGGCTCAGTTATATACACCTCACATTACGGTATCACAGAGCTCCACAGCAATAAAATTCGAATGTACGGTGTGTATGAGTGTTTTTGAATTTTATTGCTGTGGCGCACTGTGATACGCTCATACACGCTGTGTGTTTTTTTTTGGGGGGGAGCCGCATTTCATCCTTTGCTCCAGGCAGCACAATGTCTTGGGCCGGCCCTGATAATACTAATAAAAAGCAACACAGCAGCGTAATAATACTAATAAAAAGCAACACAGCAGCGTAATAATACTAATAAAAAGCCACATAGGAGCGTAATAATACTAATAGAAAGCCACACAGCAGCGTAATAATACTAATAGAAAGCCACACAGCAGCGTAATAATACTAATAAAAAGCCACACAGCAGCGTAATAATACTAATAGAAAGCCACACAGCAGCGTAATAATACTAATAAAAAGCCACACAGCAGCGTAATAATACTAATAGAAAGCCACACGAGCGTATTAATACTAATAAAAAGCCACACAGGAGCGTAATAATACTAATAAAAAGCCACACAGGAGCGTAATAATACTAATAGAAAGCCACACAGCAGCGTAATAATACTAATAAAAAGCCACACAGGAGCGTAATAATACTAATAAAAAGCCACACAGTATTATTACGCTCCTGTGTGGCTTTTTTATTAGTATTATTACGCTCCTAATAAAAAAGCCACACAGGAGCGTAATAATACTAATAGAAAGCCACACAGCAGCGTAATAATACTAATAAAAAGCCACACAGGAGCGTAATAATACTAATAAAAAGCCACACAGGAGCGTAATAATACTAATAAAAAGCAACACAGCAGCGTAATAATACTAATAGCCACACAGCAGCGTAATAATACTAATAGAAAGCCACACAGCAGCGTAATAATACTAATAAAAAGCCACACAGCAGCGTAATAATACTAATAAAAAGCCACACAGCAGCGTAATAATACTAATAAAAAGCAACACAGCAGCGTAATAATACTAATAGAAAGCCACACGAGCGTATTAATACTAATAGAAAGCCACACAGCAGCGTATTAATACTAATAGAAAGCCACACAGGAGCGTAATAATACTAATAAAAAGCCACACAGCAGCATAATAATACTAATAAAAAGCCACACAGCAGCGTAATTATTATTATTATTATTATTATTCTTTATTTATAAAGCGCCAGCATATTCCGCAGCGCTGTACAATAAGCACAGTATAGACAGGGTTACAATACATTGTACAACATTTGACAAACAGTACAGGAGGAGATGAGGGCCCTATTCCCGTAGGAACTCACAATCTGGGAATAATACTAATAGAAAGCCACACGAGCGTATTAATACTAATAGAAAGCCACACAGCAGCGTAATAATACTAATAAAAAGCCACACAGCAGCGTAATAATACTAATAAAAAGCCACACAGGAGCGTAATAATACTAATAAAAAGCCACACAGGAGCGTAATAATACTAATAGAAAGCCACACAGCAGCGTAATAATACTAATAAAAAAGCCACACAGGAGCGTAATAATACTAATAGAAAGCCACACAGCAGCGTAATAATACTAATAAAAAGCAACACAGCAGCGTAATAATACTAATAGAAAGCCACACGAGCGTATTAATACTAATAGAAAGCCACACAGGAGCGTAATAATACTAATAAAAAGCCACACAGGAGCGTAATAATACTAATAAAAAGCCACACAGGAGCGTAATAATACTAATAAAAAGCAACACAGCAGCGTAATAATACTAATAGAAAGCCACACAGCAGCGTAATAATACTAATAAAAAAGCCACACAGGAGCGTAATAATACTAATAAAAAGCAACACAGCAGCGTAATAATACTAATAAAAAGCAACACAGCAGCGTAATAATACTAATAGAAAGCCACACGAGCGTATTAATACTAATAGAAAGCCACACAGCAGCGTATTAATACTAATAGAAAGCCACACAGCAGCGTAATAATACTAATAGAAAGCCACACAGCAGCGTAATAATACTAATAAAAAAGCCACACAGGAGCGTAATAATACTAATAAAAAGCAACACAGCAGCGTAATAATACTAATAAAAAGCCACACAGCAGCATAATAATACTAATAAAAAGCCACACAGCAGCGTAATAATACTAATAGAAAGCCACACGCGCGTATTAATACTAATAGAAAGCCACACAGCAGCGTAATAATACTAATAGAAAGCCACACAGCAGCGTAATAATACTAATAAAAAAGCCACACAGGAGCGTAATAATACTAATAGAAAGCCACAGCAGCGTAATAATACTAATAAAAAGCCACACAGGAGCGTAATAATACTAATAAAAAGACACACAAGCGTAATAATACTAATAAAAAGCCATACAGGAGCGTAATAATACTAATAGAAAGCCACACAGGAGCGTAATAATACTCCTAACAATACTCACTGGTAGAAGAGTAATAATCCTAAAGAGTAGGATGATAATACTAAGGCGTTTCCATAATCCTCACATAATGGAGTTTAATAGTAATAATGACAAACATTCCTAAGCTTTGACGCAGCTCGGATGGATGGGACCAGGAACACACCTTCTCACCCCGCATTATAAAGGACGCAGAAACTCATGCATGGGCGTTCCTCACCTGAAAACCCCAAACCTGACGAATTTCACTGCTATGAGACGAGACCTCAGCCTGTAGAAACTATATCAGAGAGAACAGGTTTCTCACCTCTCCATGTCACCTGCTGAACCTCCCCTTCTCTTGTCACTCACCTCTCTATGTCACCTGCTGAACCTCCCCTTCTCTTGTCACTCACCTCTCTATGTCACCTGCTGAACCTCCCCTTCTCTTGTCACTCACCTCTCCATGTCACCTGCTGAACCTTCCCTCCTCTCCCCATGTCACTCTGCTGTCCATGTCACCTGCTGAACCTCCCCTCCTCATGTTACTCACCTCCCCATGTCACCTGCTGAACCTTCCCTTCTCTTGTCACTCACCTCCCCATGTCACCTGCTGAACCTTCCCTCCTCTCCCCATGTCACATGCTGAACCTCCCCTCCTCTCCCCATGTCACTCTGCTGTCCATGTCACCTGCTGAACCTCCCCTCCTCATGTTACTCACCTCTACATGTCACCTGCTGAACCTCCCCTCCTCTCCCCATGTCACCTGCTCAACCTCCCCTCCTCTCTCCATGTCACTCTGCTGTCCATGTCACCTGCTCAACCTCCCCGCCTCATGTCACTCACCTCTCCATGTCACCTGCTGAACCTCCTCTCCCCATGTCACCTGCTCAACCTCCCCTCCTCTCCCCATGTCACCTGCTCAACCTCCCCTCCTCTCCCCATGTCACTCTGCTGTCCATGTCACCTGCTCAACCTCCCCTTCTCTCCCCATTTCAATCTCCTCTCCATGTCACCTGCTCAACCTCCCCGCCTCATGTCACTCACCTCTCCATGTCACCTGCTGAACCTCCTCTCCCCATGTCACCTGCTCAACCTCCCCTCCTCTCCCCATGTCACCTGCTCAACCTCCCCTCCTCTCCCCATGTCACTCTGCTGTCCATGTCACCTGCTCAACCTCCTCTCCCCATATCACTCAACTCTCCATGTCACCTGCTGAACCTCCCCTTCTTTCCCCATGTTACTCGCCTCTCCATGTCACCTTCTCAACCTTCCCTCCTCTCCCATGTCACTCACCTCTCCATGTCACCTGCTCAACCTCCCCTCCTCTGCCATGTCACTCACCTCTCCATGTCACCTGCTCAACCTACCCTCTTTATATAGAAAAGACAGAGAAGGTAGGAAAGGAGGAGGAGTGGCCCTGTATGTGAAAAACAACATAAAAACGAACCAAATAAAAGTGAGCGAGGTGAACATAGAGTCAGTTTGGGTTACGCTAACATTTGGCAATCATACAGTAGCTCGTGTAGGTGTGATCTATAGACCCCCTGGACAAGTAGAAGAGCTAGATAATCTGCTGGTTGAGGAAATAGCCAAAATGCAATGAAGGGGGAAGTTATTATCATGGGGGACTTTAATCTTCCTGATGTGAACTGAAAAACCAAAATAGCTGGGTGCACCAGGAATACAAATATTCTAAACTCCCTACTGGATTATTCTCTAACACAAGTAGTTGAGGAGCCGACCCGTAAAGAGGCCATATTGGATTTAATACTCACAAATGGAGGTTTGGTATCGGACGTTGTTGTAGGTGAAAATTTGGGATCTAGTGATCACCAGTCAGTGTGGTTTAATATAAGAACAGGGATGGAGCCGCACCACACAAAAACAAAAGTTTTAGCCTTTAAAAATACAGATTTTTCTAAAATGAGATTTTGTGTGAAGGAGTCATTATCAGACTGGAGGAGTTTAAAGGGAGTTCAGGAGAAATGGGATTATTTAAAGGAAGCATTATTGAAGGCCACAGGCAATTGCATTCGACTTGTTAGCAAAAACAAAAAAGGGAAGAAACCACTGTGGTCTCTGCAGAAGTGGCCAAAATAGTGAAGAACAAAAAGATAGCATTCAATAATTATAAAAAAACTCCGAGTGAAGAAGATAGGCAAACCTATAAGATTAGGCAGAAAGAGGCAAAGCAATTCATAAGAGCTTCCAAAGCACACGCAGAAGAGAAAATGGCTCAGTCAGTAAAAAAGGGGGACAAAACATTTTTTAGATACATAAACGAGAAAAGAAAAGTAAAACAAGGATTAGTTAGATTAAAAACAAAGGAAGGAAGGTATGTAGAAGAGGATAAAAGTCTCGCTGACTGCCTCAATGAATATTTTTGTTCAGTCCTTGCAGAAGAAAAGGAAGGAAAGGGACCTCAATTAAGAGGAAACCCTAACGAGGCATTTACATATGAGTTTACAGAGGAGGAGGTTCTACAGCAGCTGTCTAAAGTAAAGACAAATAAGTCAATGGGGCCCAATGGGATCCACCCTAAATTATTAAAAGAGCTCAGTGGTGTAATATTATTATTCTTTATTTATAAAGCGCCAGCATATTCCGCAGCGCTGTACAATAAGCACAGTATAGACAGGGTTACAATACATTGAACAACATTTGACAAACAGTACAGGAGGAGAGGAGGGCCCTATTCCCGTAGGAACTCACAATCTGGGAGGGTTGGTGTTGGAAACAGGAGGAGAGGACTGTAAGGTGAGAGTGATTGATGGTTGCGTCAGTGAGTTGGGGGGTCGGCTTCCCTAAATAGGAACGTTTTAAGGGAGCGTTTGAAGGAAGAGAAGTTAGGGGAAAGTCTGACAGTACGAGGGAGAGCGTTCCAGTGAGTGGGGGCTGCGGCGTGAGAAATCCTGCAGTCTATCATGGGAAGAGGTGATGCGGGGAGAAGCTAGGCGCAGGTCACTGTTTGACCTTAGGGAGCGGGCTGGGGTGTTTTTGGTGATTAGTGAGGACAGGTAGTGGGGAGCTGAGTTAGTGAGGGTTTTGTAGGTAAGGATAAGGATTTTGAACTTAATTCTGCAGTGGATGGGGAGCCAGTGAAGGGACTCGCAGAGGGGAGCGGCAGAGACAGAGCGGCGGGTGAGGTGAATTAGCCTGGCGGAGGCGTTCAGGATGGATTGTAGGGGGGAGAGGCGGGACAGAGGGAGGCCAGATAAGAGATTATTGCAATAGTCGAGTCGGGAGATTACCAGGGCGTGTATGAGTTGTTTTGTGGTGACAGCGGTAAGAAATGGCCGAATTCTGGAAATATTACTCCCTTTGCTTGTAATAGCAAAACCATTAGCAAGGATTGGTTAAATAAATATGTTAACGGGAGTCGTCCCAGAAGACTGGAAATTAGCAAATGTTGTGCCCATTTACAAGAAGGGTAGTAGGGAGGAATCGGGGAACTATAGGCCAGTTAGTCTTACGTCAGTAGTGGGGAAATTAATGGAAACCATGTTAAAGGAAAGGATTGTTGAACATCTAAAAACACATAGATTACAGGATCAGAAACAACATGGGTTTACCTCAGGGAGATCATGCCAAACTAATCTTATTGATTTTTTTGATTGGGTAACAGAAATAATAGACACAGGTGTTGCAGTAGACATTGCTTATTTAGATTTCAGTAAGGCTTTTGATACTGTTCCGCATAGAAGCTTATCAATAAATTGCAATCTTTGAGCTTGGATTCCAATATTGTTGAATGGATTAGGCAGTGGCTGAGTGACAGGCAACAGAGGTTGTGGTAAATGGAGTTTATTCGGTGCAAGGTCTTGTTACCAGTGGGGTACCTCAGGGTCAGTACTTGGACCCATTCTCTTTAATATTTATATTAGTGATATTGCAGAAGGTATTAATGGTAAAGTATGTCTTTTTGCTGATGACACAAAGATTTGCAACAGGGTTGACGTTCCTGGAGGGATCAGCCAAATGACAAATGATTTAGGTAAACTAAAAAAATGGTCGGAGCTGTGGCAATTGAGTTTTAATGTGGATAAGTGCAAGATAATGCACCTGGGACGTAAAAACCCAAGGGCTGAATATAGAATATTTGATACATCTGAGGGTTGGGATTTAGGGGTTATTATTTCAGAGGATCTAAGGGTAAGTAGTCAATGTAACAAAGCAGCAGGAAATGCTAGCAGAATGCTTGGAAATGCTAGCAGAATGCTTGGAAATGCTGGCAGAATGCTTGGAAATGCTGGCAGAATGCTTGGTTGTGTAGGGAGAGCCTGTATTAGCAGTAGGAAATGCTGGCAGAATGCTTGGAAATGCTGGCAGAATGCTTGGTTGTGTAGGGAGAGCCTGTATTAGCAGTAGGAAAAGGGAAGTGCTCATGTCACTGTACAGAGCACTGGTGAGACCTCACTTGGAGTACTGTGTGCAGTACTGGAGACCGTATCTCCAGAAGGATATAGACATCTTAGAGAGAGTTCAGAGAAGGGCTACTAAAATGGTGTACGGCTTGAAGGAGAAAAGTTACCAGGAAAGGCTTAATGATCTTAACATGTACAGCTTGGAAAAAAGACGAGACAGAGGAAGATATGATAGAAACATTTAATACGTAAAGGGAATCCACAAGGTAGAGGAAGGAGTATATTTAAAAGGAAACAAAGTAGCAAAACAAGAGGACATAGTCTTAGATTAGAGGGGCAAAGGTTTAAAAGTAACATCAGAGAAGCATATTATTTTACTGAGAGGGTGGTGGATACATGGAACAGTCTTCCAGTTGAAGTGGTAGAGGCCAAAACAGTGATTGAATTTAAGCAGGCATGGGATAGGCATAAGGCTATCCAAACAAAAGATAAATCCAAGTAAAGTATCCATGTAATTGGGCGACTAGATGGGCCGAAAGGTTCTTATCTGCCGACATTTTTTTCTATGTTTCTATGTCACCTGCTCAACCTCTCCTCCTCTCCCATGTCACTCACCTCTCCATGTCACCAACCCAACCTCCCCTGCTCTGTGTCACCTGCTCAACCTCCCCTCCTCATGTCACTCATCTCTCCATGTCACCTGCTGAACCTCCCCTCTCCCCATGTCACTCTGCTGTCCATGTCACCTGCTGAACCTCCCCTCTCCCCATGTCACTCTGCTGTCCATGTCACCTGCTCAACCTCCCCTTGTCTCCCCATTTCAATCTCCTCTCCATGTCACCTGCTCAACCTCCTCTCCTCTCCCCATATCACTCACCTCTCCATGTCACCTGCTCAACTTCCCCTCCTCATGTCACTCACCTCCCCATGTCACCTGCTCAACCTCCCCTCCTCTCCCCATGTCACTTGCTCAACCTCCCCTCCTCTCCCCATGTCACCTGCTCAACCTCCCCTCCTCTCCCCATGTCACTTGCTCAGCCTCCCCTCCTCTCCCATGTCACTTGCTCAGCCTCCCCTCCTCTCCCCATGTCACTTGCTCAACCTCCTCTCCTCTCCCCATATCACTCAACTCTCCATGTCACCTGCTCCACCTCCATCCTTCTCTCCCATGTCACTTGTTGTATAGAGGTGTTATACACAGATACAGAGCGGCTGGGTGTATAGAGGTGTTATACACAGATACAGAGCGGCTGGGTGTATAGAGGTGTTATACACAGATACAGAGCGTCTGGGTATATAGAGGTGTTATACACAGATACAGAGCGGCTGGGTGTATAGAGGTGTTATACACAGATACAGAGCGGCTGGGTGTATAGAGGTGTTATACACAGATACAGAGCGGCTGGGTATATAGAGGTGTTATACACAGATACAGAGCGGCTGGGTATATAGAGGTGTTATACACAGATACAGAGCGGCTGGGTATATAGAGGTGTTATACACAGATACAGAGCGGCTGGGTGTATAGAGGTGTTATACACAGATACAGAGCGGCTGGGTGTATAGAGGTGTTATACACAGATACAGAGCGGCTGGGTGTATAGAGGTGTTATACACAGATACAGAGCGGCTGGGTGTATAGAGGTGTTATACACAGATACAGAGCGGCTGGGGGTATAGAGGTGTTATACACAGATACAGAGCGGCTGGGTATATAGAGGTGTTATACACAGATACAGAGCGGCTGGGTATAGAGGTGTTATACACAGATACAGAGCGGCTGGGTGTATAGAGGTGTTATACACAGATACAGAGCGGCTGGGTGTATAGAGGTGTTATACACAGATACAGAGCGGCTGGGTATATAGAGGTGTTATACACAGATACAGAGCGGCTGGGTGTATAGAGGTGTTATACACAGATACAGAGCGGCTGGGTGTATAGAGGTTTATACACAGATACAGAGCGGCTGGGTGTATAGAGGTGTTATACACAGATACAGAGCGGCTGGGTGTATAGAGGTGTTATACACAGATACAGAGCGGCTGGGTGTATAGAGGTGTTATACACAGATACAGAGCGGCTGGGTGATAGAGGTGTTATACACAGATACAGAGCGGCTGGGTATATAGAGGTGTTATACACAGATACAGAGCGGCTGGGTGTATAGAGGTGTTATACACAGATACAGAGCGGCTGGGTATATAGAGGTGTTATACACAGATACAGAGCGGCTGGGTGTATAGAGGTGTTATACACAGATACAGAGCGGCTGGGTGTATAGAGGTGTTATACACAGATACAGAGCGGCTGGGTGTATAGAGGTGTATACACAGATACAGAGCGGCTGGTATATAGAGGTGTTATACACAGATACAGAGCGGCTGGGTATATAGAGGTGTTATACACAGATACAGAGCGGCTGGGTGTATAGAGGTGTTATATACAATACAGAGCGGCTGGGTGTATATAGAGGTGTTATACACAGATACAGAGCGGCTGGGTATATAGAGGTGTTACACAGATACAGAGCGGCTGGGTATATAGAGGTGTTATACACAGATACAGAGCGGCTGGGTGTATAGAGGTGTTATACACAGATACAGAGCGGCTGGGTGTATAGAGGGTTATACACAGATACAGAGCGGCTGGGTGTATAGAGGTGTTATATACAGATACAGAGCGCTGGGTGTATATAGAGGTGTTATACACAGATACAGAGCGGCTGGGTATATAGAGGTGTTATACACAGATACAGAGCGGCTGGGTATATAGAGGTGTTATACACAGATACAGAGCGGCTGGGTGTATAGAGGTGTTATATACAGATACAGAGCGGCTGGGTGTATATAGAGGTGTTATACACAGATACAGAGCGGCTGGGTATATAGAGGTGTTATACACAGATACAGAGCGGCTGGGTGTATAGAGGTGTTATACACAGATACAGAGCGGCTGGGTATATA
>RXON01000138.1:0-73636 GCA_009667805.1 Leptobrachium leishanense | reverse complement strand
GAGGTGTTATACACAGATACAGAGCGGCTGGGTATATAGAGGTGTTATACACAGATACAGAGCGGCTGGGTATATAGAGGTGTTATACACAGATACAGAGCGGCTGGGTATATAGAGGTGTTATACACAGATACAGAGCGGCTGGGTATATAGAGGTGTTATACACAGATACAGAGCGGCTGGGTATATAGAGGTGTTATACACAGATACAGAGCGGCTGGGTATATAGAGGTGATGCTCTATGTGTGTCCCTGCAGGAGTCCATGTGTATCGCAGTGTGTCAGACACAACCTGCCCCACCTCACATATAAAGCCTCTCATTGTTTCCCCGCGCCTCAATCACCCTCAGACAGACATGGCCTTCGTACCGGCTCCCGGCTACCAGCCAGCTTTCAACCCCGTGAGTAGCACAAAACTAACGGTGCTGTACCTCTCTCCCTAATACAGTGACTCTCTGTTACTCGGTGCTGTACCTCTCTCCCTAATACAGTGACTCTCTATTACTCGGTGCTGTACCTCTCTCCCTGATACAGTGACTCTCTATTACTCGGTGCTGTACCTCTCTCCCTGATACAGAGACTCTCTATTACTCGGTGCTGTACCTCTCTCCCTGATACAGTGACTCTCTGTTACTCGGTGCTGTACCTCTCTCCCTGATACAGTGACTCTCTATTACTCGGTGCTGTACCTCTCTCCCTAATACAGAGACTCTCTATTACTTGGTGCTGTACCTCTCTCCCTAATACAGTGACTCTCTGTTACTCGGTGCTGTACCTCTCTCCCTAATACAGTGACTCTCTGTTACTCGGTGCTGTACCTCTCTCCCTGATACAGTGACTCTCTGTTACTCGGTGCTGTACCTCTCTCCCTAATACAGTGACTCTCTATTACTCTGTGCTGTACCTCTCTCCCTGATACAGTGACTCTCTATTACTCGGTGCTGTACCTCTCTCCCTAATACAGAGACTCTCTATTACTTGGTGCTGTACCTCTCTCCCTGATACAGTGACTCTCTATTACTCGGTGCTGTACCTCTCTCCCTAATACAGAGACTCTCTATTACTTGGTGCTGTACCTCTCTCCCTAATACAGTGACTCTCTATTACTCGGTGCTGTACCTCTCTCCCTAATACAGTGACTCTCTGTTACTCGGTGCTGTACCTCTCTCCCTGATACAGTGACTCTCTGTTACTCGGTGCTGTACCTCTCTCCCTAATACAGTGACTCTCTGTTACTCGGTGCTGTACCTCTCTCCCTAATACAGTGACTCTCTGTTACTCGGTGCTGTACCTCTCTCCCTAATACAGTGACTCTCTGTTACTCGGTGCTGTACCTCTCTCCCTAATACAGTGACTCTCTGTTACTCGGTGCTGTACCTCTCTCCCTGATACAGTGACTCTCTATTACTCGGTGCTGTACCTCTCTCCCTAATACAGTGACTCTCTATTACTCGGTGCTGTACCTCTCTCCCTGATACAGTGACTCTCTGTTACTCGGTGCTGTACCTCTCTCCCTAATACAGTGACTCTCTGTTACTCGGTGCTGTACCTCTCTCCCTGTTTTCCTCTGAAATGTTGCCGTTCCTGAATAATTTTCCTTTTTTCTTGCTTTTTGGAGCGGCTGGATCCTCTGTTTTCCGTTTCAGTGTTCTTGGGGTCCCTGAGTGCCCACCCGGATACCCCACTAGATCACTGTACAGAGTGCGCACTGCCTGCGTAATATGCTGTCTGTGTGCTCGGCACTTGTCTCCCTAATACAGGGATAACGGTGCTGTCAGTGTACACGGCCCGCTGCACGCACCCCATTAAATGGGAGGTGGATTGTTGCATCCATGCAATGGGGGGTCTGAGGGTTGTTGCCCCCTGTGGTGGATGCACAGAGCCACCTCCAGGCAGGGAAGGGGTTAATGATTGCACTGGCTGTGGCGGATTCAGGTCCCGGGGCGAGGATCCCAGGGCGAGGATCCCAGGGCGAGGATCCCAGGGTGTGACGGGCTGAGGTTTTCCTCCTAACCAAAACTATTTGGGGAGTGTCGCCGCGGGACTTGTGTCAACACGTGAGGAGCCGTGTCATCTGCTCGTCCGGAGGGGGCCAGTCTGGGCATCTCCCTGTATTAACACGGCCCCCACCCTGAACATCTCCCATTCCCAGGCCGCCATGTTTGTACACTGGGAGGCTCTGTCCTGATGCACAAAATGGCCGACACATGGGGGTGCTTGCTCTCAGAGGAGGGGGCCGCTGCGCTGCATTGAGAATAAACTCCTGAAATTGGCAAATTCTCCCTAAAAAGAGAAATTTTATCACATTGAAATCTCGAAAGCCGAAAAATCCACAACTTCACCGAATAATGGAAAACCCTGTGTAAATATAAAGGGGACACACAATCCACACCTGTACGACCTGGCTCTGTAATGCAGGGCCACCATCTTCTCAGGTGGCGCAGACCAATCCTTGATCTTAAATTTTCCTCAAAAAAAGATGGAAGAAACGTTTCATCAGGTAATGCCCACCTACCGGAGCCTACATTAAACCGGCGGGGGAGGGGGAGCACGTGACGCCCTGTATGAAATCTGGGAAGCGATGAGGAATGTGGAATCCTTATCTGTAAATATCAGTTTGGGGAATAAACGGGGAAATCCGCAATTGGTTGGCATATGCTATAAACCACCTAATATAGACAATGCTGGCAGGGCCGGCCCAGACATTGTGCTGCCTGGAGCGAAGGATGAAATGCTGCCCAACACAAAAACACACAGCGTGTATGAACGTATCACAGTGCGCCACAGCAATAAAATTCAAACACTCATACACACCGTACATTAGAATTTTATTGCTGTGGAGCTCTGTGATACAGTAATGTGAAGTGTGTATATAACTGAGCCCAGCGTCACATACCCAGCAGTGCCCAGTGTCACATACCCAGCAGTGCCCAGTGTCACATACCCAGCAGTGCCCAGTGTCACATACCCAGCAGTGCCCAGTGTCACATACCCAGCAGTGCCCAGCGTCACATACCCAGCAGTGCCCAGCGTCACATACCCAGCAGTGCCCAGCGTCACATGCCCAGCAGTGCCCAGCGTCACATACCCAGCAGTGCCCAGCGTCACATACCCAGCAGTGCCCAGCGTCACATGCCCAGCAGTGCCCAGCATCAGTGGCGTAGCGTGGGTTGTCAGCGCCCAGGGCCAGCCAAGAATTGTGCACCCCCCCAACCTGTGGACACGTTATCGATATTGCCCCAGCCAGCTCTCACATGGATATTGCCCCAGCCAGCTCTCACATGGATATTGCCCCAGCCAGCTCTCACATGGATATTGCCCCAGCCAGCTCTCACATGGATATTGCCCCAGCCAGCTCTCACATGGATATTGCCCCAGCTCACACATGGATATATTGTCCCAGCTCTCACCTGGATATTGCCCCAGCTCACACATGGATATATTGTCCCAGCTCTCACCTGGATATATTGCCCCAGCTCTCACATGGATATTGCCCCAGCTCACACATGGATATTGCCCCAGCTCACACATGGATATTGCCCCAGCTCACACATGGATATATTGCCCCAGCTCACACATGGATATATTGCCCCAGCTAACACATGGATATTGCCCCAGCTAACACATGGATATTGCCCCAGCTCTCACTTGGATATTGCCCCAGCTCTCACATGGATATTGCCCCAGCTCTCACCTTGATATTGCCCCAGCTCTCACCTTGATATTGCCCCAGCTCTCACCTGGATATTGCCCCAGCTCTCACCTGGATATTGCCCCAGTGGCAGCCAGCTCATACATGGATATTGCCCCAGCCAGCTCATACATGGATATTGCCCCAGCTCCGGATCCAGCAGGGGTTGGGGCCCAGATGCCGGGCAGCGGGAGTGCCTGCCCGGTCCTGAACAGCGTGAGAGTCCGTGTTGAAGGGGAGGCGGCTGTGTGCGTGCGCAGGTCACGCGGTCCAGCCAGTCAGGTGGTACAGAGACTCAGTACCACCTGATTAGCCAAACCACGTGACCTGCGCCTGCACGCAGCCGCCTCCCCTTCAACACGGACTCACACTGTTCAGGACCGGGCAGGCACTCCCGCTGCCCGGCATCTGGGCCCCCTCAACCTGCGGGCCCTTGGGCGGCACCCGAGGGCCCGGCGGGTCAGTCCGGGCCTGAACTTTTAGGGGTGCAAATTTCTTTTGAAATTATGCGCCCCTAAGAAAACTGCGCCCGGAGCCACGGCCCCCCCAGCCCCCCTCACGCTACGCCACTGCCCAGCATCACATACCCAGCAGTGCCCAGCATCACATACCCAGCAGTGCCCAGCATCACATACCAAGCAGTGCCCAGCATCACATACCAAGCAGTGCCCAGAGTGTCACATACCCAGCAGAGCCCAGCGTCACATACCCAGCAGTGCCCAGCGTCACATACCCAGCAGTGCCCAGATTCACATGCCCAGCAGTGCCAGGATCACATACCCAGCAGTGCCCAGCGTAACATACCCAGCAGTGCCCAGCATAACATACCCAGCAGAGCCCAGCGTCACATACCCAGCAGTGCCCAGCATCACATACCAAGCAGTGCCCAGCATCACATACCAAGCAGTGCCCAGAGTGTCACATACCCAGCAGAGCCCAGCGTCACATACCCAGCAGTGCCCAGCGTCACATACCCAGCAGTGCCCAGATTCACATGCCCAGCAGTGCCCAGGATCACATACCCAGCAGTGCCCAGCGTAACATACCCAGCAGTGCCCAGCAAACATACCCAGCAGAGCCCAGCGTCACATACCCAGCAGTGCCCAGCATCACATACCAAGCAGTGCCCAGCATCACATACCAAGCAGTGCCCAGAGTGTCACATACCCAGCAGAGCCCAGCGTCACATACCCAGCAGTGCCCAGCGTCACATGCCCAGCAGAGCTCAGTGTCACATACCCAGCAGTGCCCAGCGTCACATACCCAGCAGTGCCCAGCATCACATACCCAGCAGTGCCCAGCTTCACATGCCCAGCAGTGCCCAGGATCACATACCCAGCAGTGCCCAGCGTAACATACCCAGCAGTGCCCAGTGTAACATACCCAGCAGTGCCCAGCATAACATACCCAGCAGAGCCCAGCGTCACATACCCAGCAGAGCCCAGCGTCACATACCCAGCAGTGCCCAGGGTCACATACCCAGCAGTGCCCAGCATCACATACCCAGCAGAGCCCAGCGTCACATACCAAGCAGTGCCCAGCGTCACATACCCAGCAGTGCCCAGCGTCACATGCCCAGCAGAGCTCAGCGTCACATACCCAGCAGTGCCCAGCGTCACATACCCAGCAGTGCCCAGAATCACATACCCAGCAGTGCCCAGCGTAACATACCCAGCAGTGCCCAGCATAACATACCCAGCAGAGCCCAGCGTCACATACCCAGCAGTGCCCAGGGTCACATACCCAGCAGTGCCCAGCATCACATACCCAGCAGAGCCCAGCGTCACATGCCCAGTGTCACATACCCAGTAGTGCCCAGCATCACATACCCAGCAGTGCCCACACATGGGTATATTGCACCAGCTTGCACATGGATATATTTGCCCTCATGGATATATTTGCCCCCAGGCTCACTCATGGATATATTTGCCCCCAGGCTCACACATGGATATATTTGCCCCAGGCTCACACATGGATATATTTGCCCCAGGCTCACTCATGGATATATTTGCCCCCAGGCTCACACATGGATATATTTGCCCCAGGCTCACACATGAATATATTTGCCCCAGGCTCACTCATGGATATCAGAAATACATATCTGGTCTGCGCGATGTAAAACGCTAGGGAACTCGGACGGTTTCTCAAATGGCGTTGCCAACCATAGTGAATGGTGGAAGAGGCATGTAAAAGAAACACAATGTAAGTGTAGACGGACAACACCAATTACAGCATACGTGATATCTTTCAGTTATTAACTCACAAACAGAGAGCCTGTCACTGGCTCTGAGTGGGTCAATGCCTTTGGATTATTTTTCTTCAATAAACTTCTCAGGAAACCCAATCCTTGGTGTTGATATTTCATAACATCCATAGGAAATGGAAGAGAGAGAACGCACAATCTTGTGTATATCAGCTGCAAGTGCAAACTCACGTGTAGTGGAGCTATTCCCAGCTCAGAACGATAGGCAGATGGGTTTCGTTTGGCCAAGCCCAATAAAAACCAAAAACATGCAGTGATGGCTCTTTTATAATTTAATAAATGATAAAATCAAATAAAATAAAGCCAGAACGCGTTTCGCCGTCGGCACACGGCTTCATCAGCTGGAACATATATTTCAGAACCGATATGCATGTTTATATAACACAGAAAATTAAAAAATCACGGATAAACGTTTTTAGCTGTGCGTAATTGGTGGTCGGCGTGCGTTCCTAGCCTCTTGTCGAGCTTGTCGCATGTTGCTGGACCTCGCGCCATCTTGCGCAGGAGCATAGGAGACTTCCGCGTTCCACCATGCGTTTCACAGTCCTGTATCCGGAATTCCGATGTACTTTGCGTTTCTGTAGGAGTATCGAATCGCTCTCGATGGTTTTAAAGTCCACAATCTTATCTGCGGTCAAAGAATAATCAATCCAACATACAAGGGAATATAGAAGCTTCATAATTATGGTTTTCTATGGCTAACCCTCAAACGAAGCAGACTTTCTTCTCAAATTAAACGATATTAAATTGATATAGCGATGCGCAGAGTAAAAATAGTGAAATTTGTCACTTTTCCGCATTGCAAAAGTAAAAAAAAGTGTCTTAGTGCACATTCCAAAATTTTATTCTAAGACACTTTTTACTTTTGCAATGCGGAAAAGTGACAAATTTCACTATTTTTACTCTGCGCATCGCTATATCAATTTAATATCGTTTAATTTGAGAAGAAAGTCTGCTTCGTTTGAGGGTTAGCCATAGAAAACCATAATTATGAAGCTTCTATATTCCCTTGTATGTTGGATTGATTATTCTTTGACCGCAGATAAGATTGTGGACTTTAAAACCATCGAGAGCGGTTCGATACTCCTACAGAAACGCAAAGTACATCGGAATTCCGGATACAGGACTGTGAAACGCATGGTGGAACGCGGAAGTCTCCTATGCTCCTGCGCAAGATGGCGCCGAGGTCCAGCAACATGCGACAAGCTCGACAAGAGGCTAGGAACGCACGCCGACCACCAATTACGCACAGCTAAAAACGTTTATCCGTGATTTTTTAATTTTCTGTGTTATATAAACATGCATATCGGTTCTGAAATATATGTTCCAGCTGATGAAGCCGAGTGCCGACGGCGAAACGCGTTCTGGCTTTATTTTATTTGATTTTATCATTTATTAAATTATAAAAGAGCCATCACTGCATGTTTTTGGTTTTTATTGGGTTTGGCCAAACGAAACCCATCTGCCTATCGTTCTGAGCTGGGAATAGCTCCACTACACGTGAGTTTGCACTTGCAGCTGATATACACAAGATTGTGCGTTCTCTCTCTTCCATTTCCTATGGATGTTATGAAATCTCAGGAAACCCAATCCTTGGTGTTGATAAGTTTATTGAAGAAAAATAATCCAAAGGCATTGACCCACTCAGAGCCAGTGACAGGCTCTCTGTTTGTGAGTTAATAACTGAAAGATATCACGTATGCTGTAATTGGTGTTGTCCGTCTACACTTACATTGTGTTTCTTTTACATGCCTCTTCCACCATTCACTATGGTTGGCAACGCCATTTGAGAAACCGTCCGTGTTCCGTAGCGTTTTACATCGCGCAGACCAGATATGTATTTCTGATATTTTGTTTGGTTTGGGGGAAACCACTTCCCGTCTGGTTTGCTGGGCATTCGGGGGGTATAGTGTGGGCGCTTACCATTCTCCATTTCACTCATGGATATTTTTGCCCCTAGGCACAATCATGGATATATTTGCCCTCATGGATATATTTGCCCCAGGCTCACACATGGATATATTTGCCCCCAGGCTCACTCATGGATATATTTGCCCCCAGGCTCACTCATGGATATATTTGCCCCCAGGCTCACTCATGGATATATTTGCCCCAGGCTCACACATGGATATATTTGCCCCCAGGCTCACTCATGGATATATTTGCCCCAGGCTCACACATGGATATATTTGCCCCCAGGCTCACACATGGATATATTTGCCCCCAGGCTCCCTCATTGATATATTTGCCCCCAGGCACAATCATGGATATATTTGCCCCAGGCTCACTCATGGATATTTTTGCCCCCAGGCACAATCATGGATATATTTGCCCCAGGCTCACTCATGGATATATTTGCCCCCAGGCTCCGAGGGGCGGATCGTGTGGCCGCCGCGTTCCTTCCTTCAATGAGCAGCAGCCTGCATGAGTATCTGCCACTCGCCTGGGATCCACCCTCCAGTCTGCCGCGAGATCACGTGATCTCGATCGCGGCAGGCTGGAGGATGGATCTCAGGTGAGCGGCAGATACTCGTGCAGGCTGCCACTCTTTGAAGGAACGAACGCGGCGGCCATCGCTGCTGATAAAAAAAATAGTGCAGAGCACAGCAGTGGTGCTGGTGGCTGAAATTTGCCTCCCCCGAATTTCTGACGTCTGGCGCCACTGCTCCGCTCTGCACCATTGTCGGGCTGGCCCTGAATGCTGAGGAAGAGCAGCTGTTAGAGCAGATCGGGAAGGCTGCACATCGGGGTGACAGTTTAATTACTTTAGATTTTAATTACCCGGACATTAATTGGGATAGTGGGACTAGTAATTCAGCGAAGGGAATCCGGTTTCAGAACCTGTTACACAATACCTTCATGACACAACTGGTAAAAGCACCAACTAGAAAGAATGTCTGGATCTGGTTATAACAAACAATGCGGATCTATAGTCAAATAGTCAAGTAAGGGAACAGTGAGCACAATATACAGGGTTTGCCAAAGAGACAATTTGGTCGTGAAATTGCACCGAGCAGTGAGTTTCCCCAAACAGTGACATTTCGCGGTCATTCGGCTATTCAGAGAGCATGCAGTTTGCCAAATATGGGCAAATTCCCAGTGAAATACGGTGCTGTTTGGCGGCAGTGAAATCCCCCATAGAGAAGCAATGGTTAATCTATTCACATTGAACAGCAGAGAAATGTCAGTGAAATGCCCTGATGTTCAGTGGTTTCATTCGACAGGTTTAATCAGACGAATCCCATAGGTTTCAATGTTAAAAATATTCCCGTTTTTACTAAATATTTCTTAAACCGTTTAATTTTTTCACTTACCGGAGTTAAAAAAATTAAACGGTTGCCGGCTTGTGTTTTCATTTTATTGTCAGTAATCCGTTTCACATTCTGAAGTAACTAATAAAAAAATGAAATAGCTCATAAAAATGTAATACAAATCAACCCAAAATACGGAATAACACATAAAAAGGAAGTGATCCAAAAATGAAATATCGGCCGCCCGAAATTACGTATAAAAACAAAAAAGGAAGTGATCTGAAAATGGAAATAACCCAACCGAAAAGGGTACCCGGGCGCCCGAAATTTCAGATCGGTCCGAAATTATGAATCGTGGTAAAATGACAAGCAACCTGAGACAAAATAAAAAGGCACAAAAAATAAAAACTTCTGCACTTCTCTAACCTTAATTTCTACTAGGGATGTGCACCGATATTTTTTTTTTTTTAAAAAATTCGGTTTGGCTCGTTTGGTTTTTTAAACGTTTCGTTTCCTTCCGTCTCGTTTTTTTGTATTGACTTTTTTATCGTGATATCGGAAATTTTCGGTTCGTCTGTTCTCTTCGTTTCAAAAGGTCTATACGGTTTGACTTAGACGAATGGTATTTCGGTCGATTTGGTAATTCTGCCGATTCAATCGTTTTATATGCAAGATCCTTTTTTTCTTATGAATATGCAATGCACAACTTTATTTAATCATATTAAAATGGTATGAAAGGAACAAAAATTAACAAAACGATTTAAAAAACGCAGAAATACTGACCCAAATGGTCTGACTTTAAAAATAATAACCAGAACAAAATGTTTTAAAACGGAAAAAAAGCTGAACAAAATTATCTGAAAGGAAAAAACAAAGCAAAATAAATGATTTAAAACGAAAAAATAAATAAAACATTTAATGCAGCATATGAATCCACACACTGCCTTGTAGCACCTCTACAGTATAATAATGCAGCATATGAATCCGCACACTGCCGGGCAGCACCTCTCTATACAGTATAATAATGCAGCATATGAATCCTCACACTGCCGGGCAGCACCTCTCTATACAGTATAATAATGCAGCATATGAATCCGCACACTGCCGGGCAGCACCTCTACAGTATAATAATGCAGCATATGAATCCACACACTGCCGGGCAGCACCTCTCTATACAGTATAATAATGCAGCAGATATGAATCCTCACACTGCCGGGCAGCACCTCTCTAACAGTATAATAATGCAGCATATGAATCCTCACACTGCCGGGCAGCACCTCTACAGTATAATAATGCAGCATATGAATCCTCACACTGCCGGGTAGCACTCTACAGTACAATAATGCAGCATATGAATCCGCACACTGCCGGGCAGCACCTCTACAGTATAATAATGCAGCATATGAATCCACACACTGCCAGGCAGCACCTCTACAGTATAATAATGCAGCACATGAATCCTCACACTGCCGGGTAGCACCTCTACAGTATAATAATGCAGCATATGAATCCACACACTGCCGGGCAGCACCTATACAGTATAATAATGCAGCATATGAATCCACACACTGCCGGGCAGCACCTCTCTATACAGTATAATAATGCAGCATATGAATCCTCACACTGCGGGCAGCACCTCTCTATACAGTATAATAATGCAGCATATGAATCCACACACTGCCGGGCAGCACCTCTACAGTATAATAATGCAGCATATGAATCCACACACTGCCGGGCAGCACCTCTCTATACAGTATAATAATGCAGCATATGAATCCTCACACTGCCGGGCAGCACCTCTACAGTATAATAATGCAGCATATGAATCCTCACACTGCCGGGTAGCACCTCTACAGTATAATAATGCAGCATATGAATCCGCACACTGCCGGGCAGCACCTCTACAGTATAATAATGCAGCATATGAATCCGCACACTGCCGGGCAGCACCTCTCTATACAGTATAATAATGCAGCATATGAATCCTCACACTGCCGGGCAGCACCTCTCTATACAGTATAATAATGCAGCATATGAATCCGCACACTGCCGGGCAGCACCTCTACAGTATAATAATGCAGCATATGAATCCACACACTGCCGGGCAGCACCTCTCTATACAGTATAATAATGCAGCATATGAATCCTCACACTGCCGGGCAGCACCTCTACAGTATAATAATGCAGCATATGAATCCTCACACTGCCGGGTAGCACCTCTACAGTACAATAATGCAGCATATGAATCCGCACACTGCCGGGCAGCACCTCTACAGTATAATAATGCAGCATATGAATCCGCACACTGCCGGGTAGCACCTCTACAGTATAATAATGCAGCATATGAATCCACACACTGCAGGGCAGCACCTCTACAGTATAATAATGCAGCATATGAATCCACACACTGCCGGGCAGCACCTCTCTATACAGTATAATAATGCAGCATATGAATCCTCACACTGCCGGGTAGCACCTCTCTATACAGTATAATAATGCAGCATATGAATCCGCACACTGCAGGGCAGCACCTCTACAGTATAATAATGCAGCATATGATTCCTCACACTGCCGGGCAGCACCTCTACAGTATAATAATGCAGCATATGAATCCACACACTGCCGGCAGCACCTCTTTATACAGTATAATAATGCAGCATATGAATCCTCACACTGCCGGGCAGCACCTCTACAGTATAATAATGCAGCATATGAATCCTCACACTGCGGGCAGCACCTCTCTATACAGTATAATAATGCAGCATATGAATCCTCACACTGCCGGGCAGCACCTCTACAGTATAATAATGCAGCATATGAATCCTCACACTGCCGGGCAGCACCTCTACAGTATAAATATGCAGCATATGAATCCGCACACTGCCGGGCAGCACCTCTACAGTATAATAATGCAGCATATGAATCCGCACACTGCCGGGCAGCACCTCTACAGTATAATAATGCAGCATATGAATCCGCACACTGCCGGGCAGCACCTCTACAGTATAATAATGCAGCATATGAATCCTCACACTGCCGGGCAGCACCTCTACAGTATAATAATGCAGCATATGAATCCACACACTGCCGGGCAGCACCTCTCTATACAGTATAATAATGCAGCATATGAATCCTCACACTGCCGGTAGCACCTCTCTATACAGTATAATAATGCAGCATATGAATCCGCACACTGCAGGGCAGCACCTCTACAGTATAATAATGCAGCATATGAATCCTCACACTGCCGGCAGCACCTCTACAGTATAATAATGCAGCATATGAATCCACACACTGCTGGGAAGCGCCTCTCTGCAGTATAATAATGCAGCATATGAATCCGCACACTGCCGGGCAGCACCTCTACAGTATAATAATGCAGCATATGATTCCTCACACTGCCGGGCAGCACCTCTACAGTATAATAATACAGCATATGAATCCACACTGCCGGGCAGCACCTCTACAGTATAATAATGCAGCATATGAATCCACACTGCCGGCAGCTCTCTCTATACAGTATAATAATGCAGCATATGAATCCACACACACTGCCGGGCAGCACCTCTACAGTATAATAATGCAGCATATGAATCCGCACACTGCCGGGCAGCACCTCTACAGTATAATAATGCAGCATATGAATCCACACACTGCCGGGCAGCACCTCTACAGTATAATAATGCAGCATATGAATCCACACACTGCCGGGCAGCACCTCTACAGTATAATAATGCAGCATATGAATCCACACACTGCCGGGCAGCACCTCTACAGTATAATAATGCAGCATATGAATCCGCACACTGCCGGGCAGCACCTCTACAGTATAATAATGCAGCATATGAATCCACACACTGCCGGGCAGCTCCTCTCTATACAGTATAATAATGCAGCATATGAATCCTCACACTGCCGGGCAGCACCTCTACAGTATAATAATGCAGCATATGAATCCACACACTGCCGGGCAGCACCTCTCTATACAGTATAATAATGCAGCATATGAATCCTCACACTGCCGGTAGCACCTCTCTATACAGTATAATAATGCAGCATATGAATCCGCACACTGCAGGGCAGCACCTCTACAGTATAATAATGCAGCATATGATTCCTCACACTGCCGGGCAGCACCTCTACAGTATAATAATACAGCATATGAATCCACACACACTGCCGGGCAGCACCTCTACAGTATAATAATGCAGCATATGAATCCACACACTGCCGGGCAGCACCTCTACAGTATAATAATACAGCATATGAATCCACACACTGCCGGCAGCACCTCTACAGTATAATAATGCAGCATATGAATCCTCACACTGCCGGGCAGCTCCTCTCTATACAGTATAATAATGCAGCATATGAATCCTCACACTGCCGGGCAGCACCTCTACAGTATAATAATGCAGCATATGAATCCGCACACTGCCGGGCAGCACCTCTACAGTATAATAATGCAGCATATGAATCCACACACTGCCGGGCAGCACCTCTACAGTATAATAATGCAGCATATGAATCCGCACACTGCCGGGCAGCACCTCTACAGTATAATAATGCAGCATATGAATCCACACACTGCCGGGCAGCACCTCTACAGTATAATAATGCAGCATATGAATCCACACACTGCCGGGCAGCACCTCTACAGTATAATAATGCAGCATATGAATCCTCACACTGCCGGGCAGCACCTCTACAGTATAATAATGCAGCATATGAATCCACACACTGCCGGGCAGCACCTCTACAGTATAATAATGCAGCATATGAATCCACACACTGCCGGGCAGCACCTCTACAGTATAATAATGCAGCATATGAATCCTCACACTGCCGGGCAGCACCTCTCTATACAGTATAATAATGCAGCATATGAATCCTCACACTGCCGGGTAGCACCTCTCTATACAGTATAATAATGCAGCATATGAATCCACACACTGCAGGGCAGCACCTCTACAGTATAATAATGCAGCATATGAATCCTCACACTGCCGGGCAGCACCTCTACAGTATAATAATGCAGCATATGAATCCACACACTGCTGGGAAGCGCCTCTCTGCACTATAATAATGCAGCATATGAATCCGCACACTGCCGGGCAGCACCTCTACAGTATAATAATGCAGCATATGAATCCGCACACTGCCGGGCAGCACCTCTACAGTATAATAATGCAGCATATGAATCCTCACACTGCCGGGCAGCACCTCTACAGTATAATAATGCAGCATATGAATCCACACACTGCCGGGCAGCTCCTCTCTATACAGTATAATAATGCAGCATATGAATCCTCACACTGCCGGGCAGCACCTCTACAGTATAATAATGCAGCATATGAATCCACACACTGCCGGGCAGCACCTCTCTATACAGTATAATAATGCAGCATATGAATCCTCACACTGCCGGTAGCACCTCTCTATACAGTATAATAATGCAGCATATGAATCCGCACACTGCAGGCAGCACCTCTACAGTATAATAATGCAGCATATGATTCCTCACACTGCCGGGCAGCACCTCTACAGTATAATAATACAGCATATGAATCCACACACTGCCGGCAGCTCCTCTCTATACAGTATAATAATGCAGCATATGAATCCTCACACTGCCGGGCAGCACCTCTCTATACAGTATAATAATGCAGCATATGAATCCGCACACTGCAGGGCAGCACCTCTACAGTATAATAATGCAGCATATGATTCCTCACACTGCCGGGCAGCACCTCTACAGTATAATAATACAGCATATGAATCCACACACTGCCGGGCAGCTCCTCTCTATACAGTATAATAATGCAGCATATGAATCCTCACACTGCCGGGCAGCACCTCTACAGTATAATAATGCAGCATATGAATCCACACACTGCCGGGCAGCACCTCTCTATACAGTATAATAATGCAGCATATGAATCCTCACACTGCCGGGTAGCACCTCTCTATACAGTATAATAATGCAGCATATGAATCCGCACACTGCAGGGCAGCACCTCTACAGTATAATAATGCAGCATATGATTCCTCACACTGCCGGGCAGCACCTCTACAGTATAATAATACAGCATATGAATCCACACACTGCCGGGCAGCTCCTCTCTATACAGTATAATAATGCAGCATATGAATCCTCACACTGCCGGGCAGCACCTCTACAGTATAATAATGCAGCATATGAATCCGCACACTGCCGGGCAGCACCTCTACAGTATAATAATGCAGCATATGAATCCACACACTGCCGGGCAGCACCTCTACAGTATAATAATGCAGCATATGAATCCACACACTGCCGGGCAGCACCTCTACAGTATAATAATGCAGCATATGAGTCCACACACTGCCGGGCAGCACCTCTACAGTATAATAATGCAGCATATGAATCCGCACACTGCCGGGCACCACCTCTACAGTATAATAATGCAGCATATGAATCCACACACTGCCGGGCAGCTCCTCTCTATACAGTATAATAATGCAGCATATGAATCCTCACACTGCGGGCAGCACACCTCTACAGTATAATAATGCAGCATATGAATCCACACACTGCCGGGCAGCACCTCTCTATACAGTATAATAATGCAGCATATGAATCCTCACACTGCCGGGTAGCACCTCTCTATACAGTATAATAATGCAGCATATGAATCCGCACACTGCAGGGCAGCACCTCTACAGTATAATAATGCAGCATATGATTCCTCACACTGCCGGGCAGCACCTCTACAGTATAATAATACAGCATATGAATCCACACACTGCCGGGCAGCACCTCTACAGTATAATAATGCAGCATATGAATCCACACACTGCCGGGCAGCACCTCTACAGTATAATAATACAGCATATGAATCCACACACTGCCGGGCAGCACCTCTACAGTATAATAATGCAGCATATGAATCCTCACACTGCCGGGCAGCTCCTCTCTATACAGTATAATAATGCAGCATATGAATCCTCACACTGCCGGGCAGCTCCTCTCTATACAGTATAATAATGCAGCATATGAATCCTCACACTGCCGGGAAGCACCTCTACAGTATAATAATGCAGCATATGAATCCACACACTGCCGGGCAGCTCCTCTCTATACAGTATAATTAATGCAGCATATGAATCCTCACACTGCCGGGAAGCACCTCTACAGTATAATAATGCAGCATATGAATCCGCACACTGCCGGGCAGCACCTCTACAGTATAATAATGCAGCATATGAATCCACACACTGCCGGGCAGCACCTCTACAGTATAATAATGCAGCATATGAATCCACACACTGCCGGGAAGCACCTCTACAGTATAATAATGCAGCATATGAATCCACACACTGCCGGGAAGCACCTCTACAGTATAATAATGCAACCCTATTTTCTAATCCTGATTTCTAACCCTAGCTTCTAACCCTAACCTTATTTTATTACTCTAATTTCTAACCCTAGCTTCTAACTCTAACCCTAATTCTAACCCTAACCCTGATTTTTGCATGTTTTGTTCGACAGGTTTAATCAAGTGAAACCTATAGGTTTCAATGTTTAAAAAAAAATCCATGTTTTTACTCGTTTCAGATCATTTCGTTCAGTGGTTTTTTTGCCATTTCAGATCATTTTCGTTCCGATTTTTTTTATTTTTTCATTTCAGTTTTTCATTTTGTTACCGCGCTTCGTATTTCGGACCGATTCGTTAATTTGGACAGCTGATTTTTCGTATTTTGGGAATACTTCTAAAGTACGAATCCACAAATTTTCATCCGCGTTTTGGTTCGAAACAAAACTCACATGTCTAACCGAATCTCCCAAACTGGAAACTGGCCATATTGCAGATGAAAACGCTGCAGATTTCGCCAATCAAGCAGAATTAAATCGAGTCCTCAGGGTTTCAATAGGCGTCGTTTACAGCTGCGTCCACAAGGTGGCGACTCTGCTATAGTTAGGCTAGGGTCAAACGAAAGCATTTTTACACGCGAACGTAAAAAAGTGCGTCCGAACGAATTGACGTATTTTTTCACGGAGTGCGCGAAAACGGTCATACGATGCGCATTTTTCGTGCGTGATTTTTTCAGATCGTCAATAAAACTCTTTTTGCGTCTGGACGTTATGTAGGCTGGACATTAGCAGCGTCTGACATCTCCTAATCACGCACACACGCCGCTATGCCGCAGCTGCGCACTCTGTACGTCCGTACTAGCGGTTCGGCGTTCTCGAAAAAATGCGTTCGTTTTCCACTTGCGTTGCGCGGCCGGACTTTCGTGCGACCGTACTTCGTATATTGGCTGTCATTGCCCGTCATCTGCTGCTAGTGCGGCCGTAATTATGTGCGCCAGAACGCACGTTAAAAGTGCGCTGGTCTGACCCTAGCCTAAAACATAACCATTGTACGGTTTCTTTCAGCCGGTCCCCTACACCACGAAGATTGCCGGGGACCTGCGCGTGGGCATGGTCATCTATATAGGAGCGGTTGTGCCAAGTAGTAAACATAACAGGTAAGATTCACCGAAATATAGAGCCTCGCTGCCCCTCACTCTGTATATAGTGTCCCTGCCCCTCACTCTGTATATAGTGTCACTGCCCCTCACTCTGTACAGTTGTGTTCAAAATTATTCCACCCCCAATGCTGTAAAGGGTTTTAGGGAATTTAGTGACATTTGTAATTGTATTCAGAATGAAATCCTACAAGGACTTTTTAAAGAACCATATGCAACTAAAATGACATCAATTGGTTTTGTAATACAGTAGTAAATGTTTCTTTTGTGAATTCTTCATTGACACAATTATTCAACCCCTTAAAGACTACCACTCTGAAGAACAGAGGTTCATTCAAGTGTTTTCAATCAGGTATTGAAAACACCTGTGGATGTCACGGAGCAGCAATAAAGCATAATAAGCACCAATTAGGCAGCTTTAAAATGACTGTGATACTCAGCTCCTTCTAGACATTTACTGGTGTGGTTACAAACATGGTGAAGTCAAGAGAATGGTCCAGGAAGACAAGAGAAGAGGTGATTACTCTTCACAGGAAGGGCAATGGCTATAAGAAGATTGCAAAGATGTTAAACATACCAAGAGAGACCATAGGAAGCATCATTCGCAAATTCAAGGCAAAGGGCACTGTTGAAACGCTACCTGGTCGTGCCAGAAAGAAGATGCTGACTTCGACTGCTGTGCGCTACCTGAAGCGTAGAGTAGAGAAAAGTCCCCGTGTGACTGCTGAGGAACTGAGAAAAGATTTGTCAGATGTGGGTACTGAAGTTTCAGCTCAGACAATACGGCGCACACTGCGTAATGAAGGCCTCCATGCCAGAACTCCCAGCGCACCCCCTTGCTGTCTCCAAAGAATAAGAAGAGTCGACTGCAGTATGCCTAAAGTCATGTGGACAAACCACAGAAGTTTTGGGATAGTGTTCTGTGGACTGATGAAACAAAATTAGAACTGTTTGGGCCCATGGATCAACGCTATGTTTGGAGGAGGAAGAACAAGGCCTATGAAGAAAAGAACACCTTGCCTACTGTGAAGCATGGCGGGGGGTCAATCATGCTTTGGGGCTGTTTTGCTTCTGCAGCTACAGGGAAGCTTCAGCGTGTGCAAGGTACCATGAATTCTCTTCAGTACCAGGAGATATTGGATGACAATGTGATGCAGTCTGTCACAAACCTGAGGCTTGGGAGACGTTGGACCTTTCAACAGGACAATGATCCCAAGCATACCTCCAAGTCCACTAGAGCATGGTTGCAGATTAAAGGCTGGAACATTTTGGAGTGGCCATCGCAGTCACCTGACTTAAATCCCATTGAGAACCTCTGGTGGGACTTAAAGAAAGCAGTTGCAGTGCGCAAGCCTAAGAATGTGACTGAACTGGAGGCTTTTGCCCATGACGAATGGGCGAAGATACCCGTAGATGGCTGCAAGACACTTGTGTCAAGCTATGCTTCACGTTTAAAAGCTGTTATAACTGTAAAAGGATGTTGTACTAAGTACTAAGATTGAATGTCACTTGGGGGTTGAATAAAACTGATAATGATGTGAGCACAGAAAAGACATTTGTGCTTATCTATACTATAATTGAGTAAGGCTTGGCGTGTCCATCGCCAAGCCTTACTCTGCGCATGCGCGCGTAACCAGCGGAGGTTGGTTGCGCGCGCATGCAACCGCCGCGGCACGAGCCGGCTGCCGGCTCGCCGCGGCGGTTACAAGATGCACCTAGCAGCCGGGTAGAGGCCTCTACCCGGCTGCCGCGCGCATCCAACCCCCGAGCCATACTTACCTTTCCGAGCGGCGCCGGGGAACTGAAAGTTCCCTCGCTTCCGCTCTTTTGAAGGACCCAAGCCCCAGTCACGTGGGAGGCTTGGGTCCTTCAACGACCAGAAGCGGGGAAACTTTCACTTCCCCGGCGCCGCTCGGAAAGGTAAGTATGGCGCGGAGCTCATGGGGCGGCTGTTCGAATGCCGATAGAGCATTCGAACAGCCGCCCCATGTCTGGTCTGGGGTCTGATCTGGGGCATATATCCATGAGAGCTTGGGGGGGCAATATCCATGAGCTGGGGGGCAATATCCATGAGCTGGGGGGCAGGATATCCATGAACTGGGGGCAGTATATCCATGAGCTGGGGGGGCAATATCCATGAGCTGGGGGCAGTATATCCATGAGCTGGGGGGCAATATCCATGAGCTGGGTGTCAGGGATCCCCAGGAATAGGATATAGGAAGCCCAAGGAGTTGGTGAAGGAGGCAAGGTTAACGTTACAAGCCAAGTCAGGATCACAGCGGTACACGGAGGTCGGGGTCACAAGCCAAGTCAGGATCACAGCGGTACACGGAGGTCGGGGTCACAAGCCAAGTCAGGATCACAGCGGTACACGGAGGTCGGGGTCACAAGCCAAGTCAGGATCGCAGGAAAGAATACACCATCGGATGGAAGAGCAATACTGAGGGAACTGCTACAATAGTGAAGCGAGGATGGAATGACCAGTCTGCCCTTAAGTACCCATGGAGCTCCACCCCACTCTGAGAAGCCGGTGACATCATCGTTGTGCGCCGCGGGCCGGCCGCCATATTGGTGGGGCCTGGCCGTGCGCGCGACCATTCTGAGGCACGCGCTGGGCCAGCAGTCTTGGGCTGCGACGCAAGCCCACGGCGGACACCGGGGACCCACTCGTCGTCCCCTCCGGGAGTCATGGACCCGCAACAGAGGTGAGCCGGGTCTCCGGGTAACGCCAGGACCATGCGCCAGCCGCAATCCCACCCCCTGAGCAGCAGCCCGGGGAGGCGGGGACCGCCGGGCTAGCCGTCCCGGAACCCGTAGCCCTGACACTGGGGGGCAATATATCCATGAGCTGGGGGGCAATATATCCATGAGCTGGGGGCAGTATATCCATGAGCTGGGGGCAGTATATCCATGAGAACTTGGGGGGGCAATATCCACGAGCTGGGGGGCAATAGCCACGAGCTGGGGGCAGTATATCCATGAGCTGGGGGTAGTATATCCATGAGCTGGGGGGCAATATCCATGAGCTGGGGGGCAGTATATCCATGAGCTGGGGGGCAATATATCCATGAGCTGGGGGCAGTATATCCATGAGCTGGGGCAGTATATCCATGAGCTGGGGGGCAATATCCATGAGCTGGGGGCAGTATATCCATTAGCTGGGGGGCAATATCCATGAGCTGGGGGCAATATCCATGAGCTGGGGGGCAATATATCCATGAGCTGGGGGCAGTATATCCATGAGCTGTGGGGGCAATATCCATGAGCTGGGGCAGTATATCCATGAGCTGGGGGGCAATATCCATGAGCTGGGGGGCAGTATATCCATGAGCTGGGGGGCAATATATCCATGAGCTGGGGGCAGTATATCCATGAGCTGGGGGCAGTATATCCATGAGCTGGGGCAGTATCCATGAGCTGGGGGCAATATCCACGAGCTGGGGGCAATATCCACGAGCTGGGGGGCAATATCCATGAGCTGGGGGCAATATCCATGAGCTGGGGGCAATATCCACATGCTGGGGCAATATCCACGTGCTGGGGCAGTATCCACGTGCTGGGGCAGTATCCACGAGCTGGGGCAATATCCACGAGCTGGGGCAATATCCACGAGCTGGGGGGCAATACACGAGCTGGGGGGCAATATCCAGGAGCTGGGGGGCAATATCCAGGAGCTGGGGGCAATATCCATGAGCTGGGGGGCAATATATTCATGAGCTGGGGGCAGTATATCCATGAGCTGGGGGCAGTATCCATGAGCTGGGGGGCAATATCCATGAGCTGGGGGCAGTATATCCATGAGCTGGGGGCAGTATATCCATGAGCTGGGGGCAGTATCCATGAGCTGGGGGGCAATATCCACGAGCTGGGGGCAATATCCACAAGCTGGGGCAATATCCACGAGCTGGGGGCAATATCCATGAGCTGGGGGGCAATATCCACGTGCTGGGGCAGTATCCACGTGCTGGGGCAATATCCACGTGCTGGGGCAGTATCCACGAGCTGGGGCAATATCCATGAGCTGGGGGGCAATATCCAGGAGCTGGGGGGCAATATCCAGGAGCTGTGGGGCAGTATCCACGTGCTGGGGCAGTATCCACGTGCTGGGGCAATATCCACGAGCTGGGGCAATATATCCACAATAGACTGCCCTCTGGGCAGGCTTTCCACCTTGTTTCATTATAAATGTTATGTTATATTTGTCTGACCTACACGCGCCTCTTTGATTTAATTGTAAGCAAGATGACTGAATGATCAAAATCAATGTCAAACTGGCCAAAACACTCAATTTCAGTGGGGGTTGAATCATTTTGAACACAACTGTATATAGTGTCCCTGACCCTCACTCTGTATATAGTGTCACTGCCCCTCACTCTGTATATAGAGTCTCCCTGCCCCTCACTCTGAATATAGTGTCCTTGCTCCTCACTCTGTATATAGACTCCCTTCCTCTCACTCTGTATATATAGTGTCCCTTCCCCTCACTCTGTATATAGAGACTCCCTTCCCCTCACTCTGTATATAGACTCCCTTCCTCTCACTCTGTATATATAGTGTCCCTTCCCCTCACTCTGTATATAGAGACTCCCTTCCCCTCACTCTGTATATAGTGTCACTGCCCCTCACTCTGTATATATAGCATCTCCCTGCCCCTCACTCTGTATATATAGCATCCCCCTGCCCCTCACTCTGTATATATAGTGTCCCTGCCCCTCACTCTGTATATATAGTGTCCTTGCCCCTCGCTCTGTATATAGTGTCCCTGCCCCTCGCTCTGTATATATAGTGTCTCTGCCCCTTGCTCTGTATATATAGTGTCTCTGCCCCTCGCTCTGTATACAGTATCCCTGCCCCTCGCTCTGTATATAGTGTCCCTGCCCCTCGCTCTGTATATATATAGTGTCCCTGCCCCTCACTCTGTATATATAGTATCACTGCCCCTCACTCTGTATATATAGTGTCCCTGCACCTCTGTATATATAGCGTCTCCTTGCCCCTCGCTCTGTATATAGTGTCTCTGCCCCTCGCTCTGTATATAGTGTCCCTGCCCCTCACTCTGTATATAGTGTCCCTGCCCCTCACTCTGTATATAGTGTCCCTGCCCCTCGCTCTGTATATAGTGTCTCTGCCCCTCGCTCTGTATATAGTGTCCCTGCCCCTCGCTCTGTATATAGTGTCCTTGCCCCTCGCTCTGTATATAGTGTCCTTGCCCTTCACTCTGTATATAGTGTCCCTGCGCCTCACGCTGTATATAGACTCCCTTCCCCTCACTCTGTATATAGTGTCCCTGCCCCTCACTCTGTATATAGACTCCCTTCCCCTCACTCTGTATATAATGTCCCTGCCCCTCACTCTGTATATAGTGTCCGTGCCCCTCACTCTGTATATAGACTCCCTTCCCCTCACTCTGTATATATAGTGTCTCTGCCCCTCACTCTGTATATATAGCATCTCCCTGCCCCTTGCTCTGTATATATAGTGTCCCTGCCCCTCACTCTGTATATAGTGTCCCTGCCCCTCACTATGTATATATAGTGGCCTTGCCCCTCGCTCTGTATATAGTGTCCCTGCCCCTCACTCTGTATATAGTGTCCCTGCCCCTCACTCTGTATATAGTGTCCCTGACCCTCGCTCTGTATATAGTGTCCCTGACCCTCGCTCTGTATATAGTGTCCCTGCCCCTCACTCTGTATATAGTGTCCCTGCCCCTCGCTCTGTATATAGTGTCCCTGCCCCTCACTCTGTATATATAGTGTCTCTGCCCCTCGCTCTGTATATAGTGTCCCTGCCCCTCACTCTGTATAAATAGCATCTCCCTGCCCCTTGCTCTGTGTATATAATGTCCCTGCCCCTTGCTCTGTATATATAGTGTCCCTGTCCCTCACTCTGTATATATAGCATCTCCCTGCCCCTCACTCTGTATTAAGTGTCCCTGCCCCTCACTCTGTATATAGTGTCCCTGCCCCTCACTCTGTATATAGTGTCCCTGCCCCTCACTCTGTATATATAGCATCTCCCTGCCCCTTGCTCTGTATATAGTGTCCCTGCCCCTCGCTCTGTATATAGTGTCCCTGCCCCTCACTATGTATATAGTGTCCCTGCCCCTCACTCTGTATATAGTGTCCCTGCCCCTCGCTCTGTATATAGTGTCCCTGCCCCTCACTCTGTATATATAGCATCTCCCTGCCCCTTGCTCTGTATATAGTGTCCCTGCCCCTCGCTCTGTATATAGTGTCCCTGCCCCTCACTCTGTATTAAGTGTCCCTGCCCCTCACTCTGTATATAGTGTCCCTGCCCCTCGCTCTGTATATAGTGTCCCTGTCCCTCACTCTGTATATAGTGTCCCTGCCCCTCACTCTGTATATAGTGTCCCTGCCCCTCACTCTGTATATATAGTGTCCCTGCCCCTCACTCTGTATATATAGTGTCCCTGCCCCTCACTCTGTATATATAGTGTCCCTGCCCCTCGCTCTGTATATAGTGTCCCTGCCCCTCGCTCTGTATATAGTGTCCCTGCCCCTCACTCTGTATATATAGCATCTCCCTGCCCCTTGCTCTGTATATATAGTGTCCCTGCGCCTCACGCTGTATATATAGTGTCCCTGCCCCTCACTCTGTATATATAGTGTCCCTGCCCCTCACGCTGTATATATAGTGTCCCTGCCCCCACTCTGTATAAATAGTATCACTGCCCCTCGCTCTGTTTATATAGTGTCCCTGCACCTCTGTATATATAGCGTCTCCCTGCCCCTCACTCTGTATATATATTGTCCTTGCGCCTCACGCTGTATATATAGTGTCTCTGCCCCTCGCTCTGTATATATAGTGTCTCTGCCCCTCACTCTGTATATATAGCATCTCCCTGCCCCTTGTAATGTATTGTGTTTTGCCTATGTTTCTTTTTGTGTCATCCCGAGCACCGTAGCTAGTCTGCTTGAGCCCTCCCTCCTGTTATGTTTGTGCGCTGTAACACAATAAACAGCAAATAGAGCAGGAGCTCAGCTTAGATGTGAAGCTCTGTGTCTGTCACATTATTTTACATGGTGTCAGAAGTCTGTCTGGAACAGATCTCACGCTTAGTATGGCATTATTGCAATTTGAACACCCTAAGATTGACTGGGATGCTCTGGACTTGTACCAAGAGTTTATTAGATTTCGAAGCCATGTCACATTCGTGTTTGACGGACCACTCTCAGAACAAACACCGAAGCAGCGTGCAGGTTGGTTGGGTACGTGGATTGGCGAGCAGGGCAGAGAAATATATAAAACGCTTCTCTGGGGAGAAGGTGAGAAGGATGTTCCATCTAAAGTACTGGATAAATTTGCCAGCTATATAAGACTTTTACCCTTATTTCTCTTTTACAACGTCCTCTTTCTTAAGTTACCTCAGTTCCCTCCCGAACCAAACACCCCCGCCCCCAACTCCCCCATAAATGAAAACATGACAAAGTATTGGCGGTTTGAAAAGGTCACGTCTTTTATATTAAGGCCAGAATCATTGCCTTTATGGCAGAATTACAAGAGATCCTCACTTTCTCAAAATAGGTAACACCAGATAACACTGGTACCAGAAATCCAGCCATATAACACTGGCAACCGCAATGCACCACCAGCATTGCCCAGAAATAGCGGCCGGCCCCACGTGGCTAAGCTAGCGCGACCACACGCTGCTCTCTTTATAGCAGATAGCAGGCCGGGAGGATCTTCAAACCAGGAGGCTACCTGTGTTTGGCCGCACAAACCACCACACAGACCCCCTAACCTACAGACCCTCCCCCTCTATCGCCTCTCCACGTGCCAGGGCCGCATATTTCACCGCAGATCGAAATAACCATGTTCTTTACGAAAACAATGCCCCGGTTCTGGCCGCAAAACCACCAACCGGCGTTATGTAACATGGCCAACTATACTATTGGCCGTCTTGAACTAAACCATGTCGATCATTACCATACCCCGGCTCTGGCCACAAAAACCACCAGCCGTCTCACGGTAAGACAATCCCCCAGCTTTGGCCGTAACTTAGAAAACCACCAGCTGGCTTCATGTAACATGGTAACATTATATTCTTGCCAATAACTCAACTAACCATGTTTTTAACCAAAAAACAATCCCCCCGGCTTTGGCCGCAAAAAAACACCAGCCGAAGTAACTGTCAATACAATCCCCCAGTTTTGGCTGCAAAAACAACCAGCTGGCTTCATGTAACATGGTGAAATTACCTGACTGCACCTCGACTAACCATGCCCATATCTAAAGCAATCCACCGGCTTTGGCCGCAAAACCACCAACCGGCTTCCTGCAACATGGTATGACTCCATATGGGATCCCACGGGCGATCTTGTAATGACTGATGGAATCACCACTTCATTTGTCCCTATCCGTGGTCCAACTGATCTCTGCGTGACCTTTTCGTCTCAGTATTCAGGCAGTAACCTAAAAAACAGGGTGGGTAGGGTGAGAAAAGAAAAAAGGTTAGGAGTGATATTCAGACTCTTGCCCTCCTGTTTTTACTACCACTACCCCTCCCCCTTCTGTTATCTGCCCTGAGTCCAATCCCAGCACCAGACTGGGAACAAAGGGAACTCCTCCCCCAGCCCTAAACTTCTTGCTCAACATATCTGCCTTGAAACCCAATCCCAGCAACAAACTGGGAACACGGGGAACTCATCCAATTTTTTGCTTCTCGCTTAATCAGAGAAAATTCTTAAGTGTCGTCGCTCCGATCCCGTCTCTCCTCAGTACTAAGGCTTTTACCTTATTTCTCTTTTACAACTTCCTCTTTCTTAAGTTACCTCAGTTCCCTCCCCAACCAAACACCCACCCCCCGCCCCCAACTCCTCATAAATAAAAACACACGACAAAGTATTGGCGGTTTGAAAAGGTCACATCTTTTATTAATTAAGGCCAGAATCATTGCCTTTATGGCAGAATTATAAGCGATCCTAGCTTTCTCGAAATAGGTAACACCAGATAACATTGGTACCAGAAATCCAGCCAGATAACACTGGCAACCGCAATGCACCACCAGCATTGCCCAGAAATATCGGCCGGCCCCACGTGGCTAAGCTAGCGCGACCACACGCTGCTCTCTTTATAGCAGATATCAGGCCGAGAGGATCTGCAAACCAGGAGGCACCTGTGTTTGGCCACAGAAACCACCACACAGACCCCCTAACCTACAGACCATCCCCCTCTATCACCTCTCCACATGCCAGGGCTGCATATTTCACCGCCACCAAAAATGAGGACCCTCATTTTCCGCCACCAAAAAAGACCGTGACCCTTTCACTTACCGTACCCAAGGTTCTTTATCTCACCTTCGGCGCCGCCAACGAAAATGTTGCTCCCCGCCTCAGACAAATGGACCCCTCTTCCCTATCCCCTTAATGCCCACTTTAGTGAGGCTGACCTAGGTTCACTCCCCTCTTTGTGCCCGCAGCGTGAATAGCCGCCCAGCGCACATAGGAGTGTCCCAGGATCCATACACTCTTGGCCCTTTCTGAAAGAAACCAAAAACCAGAAGCTATTAACGCCCAAAATACATACTAACTTTTATAGCAACTGAAATTAACCAAACTTTAATATAGAAATAGATCCCCCCCCCTCATTTCTACAGCGGCCTCACATAACGCCTATACGCATCCGACTTTCCACATGTTTTAATATAGAAACATAGAAAATGTCAGCAGATAAGAACCTTTCGGCCCATCTAGTCTGCCCAATTACATGGATACTTCATCTGGATTTGTCTCTTATTTAGGATAGCCTTATGCCTATCCCATGCCTGCTTAAATTCAATCACTGTTTTGGCCTCTACCACTTCCACTGGAAGGCCGTTCCATGTATCCACCACCCTCTCAGTAAAACAATGCTTCCTGATGTTACCTTTAAACCTTTGCCCCTCTAATCTAAGAGTATGTCCTCTTGTTTTGCTCCTTAGGGTAACCAAACTGGGCTGCTGTGGTGGCTGCATCCATTTTGAGAGAATGCTGGGCAATGCAATCCCCTTTCCATCCCAGCAACATTACAGCCTTTTGCAAAGCCGCTTTGAATTGAAACCTGGACAAATTGGTTCCATCCTCATGCCTCAAAAAACATATGGCCATTTGAAGGAGCCGCCTCCAAATAACCTCTTACACATAACACCAGGCATGCCTCCACTTAACCTCTGTATTACGCTCCAGTCTTTGTATAGTATACACCCCCCCTTTAAGTAATAGATTCCTTTTGTTTTCACATGCTTCCATCAGCCCCTCCCCTCCCCCAGCAACCAAGGTCACCCAGCTCATGGTTATCTAATCCATTGTTCCTAGCTGGGTGTGATTACATTGTCTCTGCACCTTTCCCATGTGTGTGTGTCCCTTGCAAAATGTAAATAAACGCAGTCTCCATTTTGAGTTGAAAAAAGCAAGGATCTTGTGTACGTTATTGCCCACATTCTGGGCCAGAAGCAGTACTTCTGCGGAATACTGACTTCAAGGGGAGCAGTCTGCACGTGGACAGAAACCCCCACGTTACAGCCTCGTTCCCCCGACTGCCCTCTGGGTTAAGCTAAATGAGGACTTCTCCAAAGGACTAGCCATTCTACCTAACAGCACCTCCTTCCCCCACTTTTCTCTCAAGATTTCTGGCAGTTCAAATGCTGATTTCAACTGCTTTACTTTCCTACCCCCCTTCTCTTCACCCCTAATCAGTATCTTGAAGCCTTCCTTAAAAAACCCTTACTCCATTCTCCTTATCCTCCATCTTAAGACTCACCAGCCCTGGAATCCTTTACCAATAGTACTAGGCTACACATGTGAAAGTCTTTAACCCACGACCACCAATGAAACGGTTTCTTGCTTAGTATATTAATCTATAGGCCCGAAGTTAAGTCAACCTACCCAAAATAATGAAACAGCATTTGCTAACATACACAATCACTGTTTAGTTGATACGCCTCTTCAGAAATTATAACAGACACATTTGGATGTGTATTTGGTTAGTAATTGTTATATATTCATAAATCTGGCAGAAACCATCTGGATTAATTTAGTTGCGCAAATGTAAGCTTAAACAGATTATACAGTTACTGCTGCAGCACTTCCTCATTGACAGCAGACCATGTGACTTTTTGAGGTTTAAGATGGCTGCCAGTCATGCGGTCACTGATTACCTATGTTTATAAGATCATACAGACTATACAAATAATAAGGTTTGATTAAGTATTACAAAGTGAAGCAAATATCAAACGAGCATATTCTAGCTAAAAATGCAAATTATATAACGGGTAAATTAGCGCCTATTTAACCCAATAGATTACACACACGCATATAGCATATTATCAACATAGAGACAAATTCACAGAATTAATACACTTCATACTCATCCAGTCCCAGGCTTTCTTATGATGATGGTACGAGTGGGAAAGATGAGGGAGTTGCTGCTCATGTTTCCTCCATTTCGGACATAAGTCTCTCCTCTCCCTCAATAAAGAAAGTCAACGTTAGTGTTCTGAAATAATTATTTACTCAACTGTAGCAAGTGCGCAAAAAAGATTGTACATTACTGCTGTGTCACTTCAAAAATTGCCTCAATTAGTATAGTGAACTTAAATACAGTATACAAATTAATTTATTCATCAATTTATTGCTTAGCCCTTGGAGTTACTTTCTTTATTTCACATAGACCCAGGTGAGACAACCCCCCTCCCTTCCAGAATACATTACAGATAACAACAGGCTCCAGCCACTGGACAATAGAAAAGACAGTCAACACAATGGAATGTTTACCCTTGCTTCTCTAAACAGTGTGCTTAGGGAAACCCAGGATGTTAGAGTGCAAGCTCTTGAGCAAGGGGCCTCTCCTACTGTTTAATGAGTGCAAAATATAACAACTTATAACTGTAACATACAGATACACACTTTGACAACAGCATAGCACATCACACACTCTCTACACTATATACAGAGACAATAAACTGTAAAGCAAAATACTTGCAAATAAACATTGGGGCTTTGTATGCTTCCGGTCTGTTCAGTACAAAAATGACTGCAGCTCATTAAAATGTATCGATTTTGGAGTGCTATTTGGTGCTAAAACACCCACTATTCATGTGCGTGATTCTTAAAATTGACCGTCAGTCATTTACTAGAGTGAGCACTTTAACTATAAAGGCACAGCAATCCTCAGACAGACACAGGCAAAATTACTGAAACCCAAATGCACCTAATAACATACAAAACAACAAATCACTGAATTCTTGCCGAGTTATACCAGAACCATTAACCTATTCATAATTACTATCACGCAGATACTACACAAAATTAACAAGGGAATACAGTATTGCAAAGTGTAACGAATATCAAAAGCATCTACTAAATAAAACTTGCAAATCAATACAATGGAAAACCTGCACCTATTTATCCAAGTAATAATAGAACTAGGAATATATATATTTAGCAGACTATAATAATAGGGAATATATAACAGATTGATACAGCCAGTAATACTTATCCAGTCATTGGTTTTCATATGCTGATGGTAAAATGGAGTTAGCTGTCCAGAAAGAAATAAGGTTAGGAGTGATCTTCAGACTCTTGCCCTCCTGTTTTTACTACCACTACCCCTCCCCCTTCTGTTATCTGCCCTGAGTCCAATCCCAGCACCAGACTGGGAACAAAGACAACTCCTGCCCCAGCCCTAAACTTCTTGCTCAACATATCTGCCTTGAAACCCAATTCCAGCAACAAACTGGGAACACCGGGAGCTCACCCAATTTTTTGCTTCTCGCTTAATCAGAGAAAATTCTTAAGTGTCGTCGCTCCGATCCCGTCTCTCCTCAGTACTAAGGCCAAGAAAGAATAAGAGAATAGCCAAACACCGCTTTAAACTAAGAAAACAAGGAGTCACTGAGGGTTTTGATCAGTTTGTGAAGGATTTAAGACTCATGCTGATGGATTGCGAGTATGCTGATCCAGATGATATGTTAATCGATACAATAATCGCTGGAGCCAGAGAAAAGCGCGTCCAGGAGAGACTCTTAGACAAAGGGGAAGATCTAACACTACCAAAAGCAATTGAAATCGCTCAACAGTTTGAACTGTCACAGAAGCAAATTAAAATAGTCAGAGAAGAAGAATCTCAGGTGCAATAAAGGTGAATACACAAATCCAAACGGCAAATAGAAAAGCCTATCTACAAAATCAGACTAAATTTGTGCAGAAAGACATGTACACTAATCGAACATACAACTGTTTAAGCTGTGGCAGAGATCCACAACATAAGTGGAACCAAGGAAAATGTCCAGCAAAAGGTTCTGTCTGCTCGAACTGTCACAAATTAAACCACTGGGTGGCAGTATGTCGCAAAAGGTCAGTAAACACGGTTAGTGTGCAGCTGCAACCAGAAACAGAGGATGAGGAGGTGCTGAACATAAATCTCACACAAACGGATGAGCACGATGATAAGTGGACAGCAGACGTTGAAATCCTGTCTCGGCAAGTACCATTCAGAATTGATACTGGTGCAAAGTGTAACATATTGACTTTAAGTAATTATCAGGGACTTCTGCATGTGGGCGAGCCTAAACACTCTAATCGGGTGCTAAAGTCCTACTCCAAACACAAGCTGAAGCCAATAGCTGCAGTTGACCTTCCGACTAAATTCAAGAATACAGAGATACCAGCAAAATTTGAGATTGTGGACATAATGCAAGAAAATGTGCTCAGTGGTGCAACAGCGGAAGCCTTAGGTTTAGTGATGCAGCTCAGTGTACTGCAGCCCGCTACGAAAAACGACACAACACACTCTGTGCCAGTTGGGCTAGATGATTAAAAGTAACATCAGGAAGCATTATTTTACTGAGAGGGTGGTGGATACATGGAACAGTCTTCCAGTAGAAGTGGTAGATGCCAAAACAGTAATTGAATTTAAGCAAGCATGGGATAGGCATAAGGCTATCCTAAACAAAAGATAAATCCAGGTTAAGTATCCATGTAATTGGGCGACTAGATGGGCCGAAAGGTTCTTATCTGCCGCCATTTTTCTATGTTTCTATGTTTCTATGTTTCTATTATCCAGAGTTGACTCGCACTACTGGAACCTTGCCAGGCAAGTACACAATCAAAATTGATCCTGAAGCACAAGGTGTGGTTCATCCTATCCGTTGTCAACCAGCTGCACTGCGAGAGAAAATACTAGAAAAACTACAAGAGATGGTTAAAGATGGCTACATCACTAAAGTTAACCAACCAACTGAGTGGGTGAGTTCTGGTGGCAGCTGTGCGTAATGGCAAGATAAGGATCTGTATTGACCCGAGTGACTTAAAGTCATTAAGAGGGAACATTACCCAATGCGCACCATCGAGGAGGTAGTCTCTACAATACCTGGTGCTAAAGTTTTCTCCGTTTTGGATGCAAAATCTGGGTTCCTACAAATAGAACTGGATGAATCCTCATCATTTCTGACAACCTTCACCACACCCATTGGCAGATTTAGGTGGCTTAGGCTTCCTTTAGGTCTAAAATGTGCACCCGAAATATTCCAGCGTATTATGGATGAAATGCTTGAGGGAATTAGCGGCGCCATCAGTGTCATGGACGACATTCTCATTGCGACTCCTTCAGTAACGGAACACGATGAGATTCTCCACAAGGTGATTCAGAGCCACAAGCTATAACCTGAGTCTCAACTTTGATAAATGCCACGTCAAGCAATCGTCCGTGCCCTATGTAGGACACCTGATAACAGCAGATGGCCTGAAAGCAGACCCTGTGAAAATAGAGGCTGTGAAATCCATGCCAGCACCAAAAGACAAGGATGGTGTTCGTCGCTTCCTAGGGTTCGACTTCGTCACCTACCTCTCGAAATTCCTGCCCAACCTCAGTGAAGAAGACGCACCTCTCAGGCAGCTTCTGAAAACGGATGTGGAATTTGCGTGGCAACCAGCACAAGAACAAACCTTTGACAGACTCAAAGACCTGTGCACTAAGTCTTCTGTGCTACAATTTTTTGATCCATCCAAGCCAGTCGACATTTTCTGCGATGCCGGCAGCAACGGCCTCGGGGCTGTATTATTGCAGGACGGTCAACCCGTTGCCTTTTCGTCTAGGAGGTCACTAACGGACACAGAAAAGCGTTACACGCAAATCGAGAAGGAGACACTGTCAATTGTTCACGCATGTATCAAGTTTCATAATTACATATTTGGAAACCACGTTACTGTGTACAATGACCAGAAACCTCTGGAGGATATTTTTAGGAAGCCATTGCTCTCTACTCCCATGCGCATTCAGAGGATGCACCTTCGCTTGCAGTGCTATGATCTCACCGTTAAGTACAGGAGAGGCAAAGATATGGAACTGCCTGATACGCTGTCAAGAGCTCAGTTACCTGTACACAAGCCTGAGATGGAAGGCTTAGAGTGCGTCTCCATGCTTAACTTTGTTTCAATCAGTGAACAGAAATATTCAGAGCTCCAGAACTGCACAAGAAAAGAGCTCAGCTGTCTTCAAAGGACAATCCAAGAAGGCTGGCCAGACCACAGGCATGATCTGCCGAATGAAATACAACCATACTGGGACTCACGAAGCCAGCTTGTTGTCTCCAATGGTGTGGTGTACAAAGGCCTGAGTATAGTGGTACCCCCTTCTATGCAAGCTCACATGTTGAAGCTCATACATCAGTCCCACCTGGGAATAGTGAAGAGCAAGCAGAGAGCCTGTGAGGTTCTATACTGGCCAGGTATGAGTTCTGTCATTGAGCAAATGGTGAAGAACTGCGGCAAGTGTGCAGACTTCCAGAATAAACTGCCGAGACAACCCCTTCAGCCTACAGAAACGCCCGGTCTTCCCTTTGAAGAAGTAGCCTCGGACCTGTTTGAGTTTGAAGGGACCCATTACATTCTGCTGGTGGATTACTACTCGGAGTTCATTGAAGTGGACGTGCTGAAAGATCTACATTGCTGAACTGTCATAGAAAAGCTGAAAGGCCCAATTCAGTAGGCATGGGATCCCTGTCATCCTCCGAACAGACAATGGTCCTCAATATGCAGCAGAGGAATTTAGGATTTTCTGCCAAAGGTATGGAATTACTCACAAAACGTCATCACCCCACACACCACATTCCAATGGCGAAGCAGAGCGTGCAGTCCAGCTTGTGAAAAAACTTTGGGCCAAAGCGCCAGACAAACACCTTGCACTGCTTGACCACAGAACAACACCACTGGATTCTGTAGGCTTTTCGCCTGCTCAGCTGCTGATGGACAGGCGGCCCCGCATCTGCCTGCCTACTGCTCGTCTGCTGCTCGCACCTGCAGCATATGATCCCGTCAACGTCAAACGGCGCCTAGACAGAAACAAATGCATTCAGAAGTTCTACTATGACCGCAAAAGAGCAAGTGGCCCTCGTGCGGAATTGAAGCCTGGAGATGAAGTTAGGATGCAGCCCCATCCAGGCAGTAACAGATGGTCGCCTGGAGTAGTAGTGAGATCTCACAATGCCCCAAGATCCTATATTGTAAACTCTGGGAATAGAGAATACCGTCACAACATCCAGCATCTTCGTAAGAGCACACCAGCTGCCAATGACTCCCGTCACAGACTTGTTGATGATCATTGGGCAGAGTCGTTGGAACCAGTGAGTGCCGAAGACCCCGAGTCTGTGGATCATGCTGGCTCTCCACAAGAATCTGCTCCAGCAATACAACCTGCTGAAGAAATGCTGCCGACCAGGCAGGACACCACCAGACTTGGCAGAGTCGTTGGAACCAGTGAGTGCCGAAGAGCCCGAGTCTGTGGATCATGCTAGCTCTCCACAAGAATCTGCTCCAGCAATACAACCTGCTGAGGAAATGCTGCCGAACGGGCAGGACACCACCAGACTCGGCAGAGTCGTTGGAACCAGTGAGTGCCGAAGAGCCCGAGTCTGTGGATCATGCTAGCTCTCCACAAGAATCTGCTCCAGCAATACAACCTGCTGAGGAAATGCTGCCGACCGGGCAGGACACCACCAGACTCGGCAGAGTCGTGAAGCCTCCAGACAGGCTTTGCTTGTAGTCAGAGACATGCGCGGCGACAGCACTTTGTGAAAGCAGTGTAACAATAACCTTTCCTTTACAGTTACACATGTTTATGTACAATAGTCTCTGTTCTTAATGATATGTCATCGAATGATTCTCATCTGAAGTGTGTTAACCTTTTCTTTTTAGGCAGCAAGTTTTTACGTAAATTGCAAAGTTTAAAGAAATAGCAACAATTAATATTTGCTATATCTATACATATATTTAAAGTGACTATGCTAGAGTAGGGTTTATTTTATTCTTAGGAAGGGAGATGTAATGTATTGTGTTTTGCCTATGTTTCTTTTTGTGTCATCCTGAGCACCGTAGCTCGTCTGCCTGAGCCCTCCCTCCTGTTATGTTTGTGTAGTAACAGAATAAACAGGAAATAGAGCAGGAGCTCAGCTCAGTTGTGAAGCTCTGTGTCTGTCACATTACTTTACACCCCTTGCTCTTTATATAGAGCCTCCCTGCCCCTCACTCTGTATATAAAGTGTCCCTTCCCTCAGTCTGTCTATAGTCTCACTGCCCCTCACTCTGTATAGAGAGCGAGGGGAAGGGTCACTATATACAGGACGAGGAGCAGGGTCTCCCTGCTCACGCTCTCACTTCCTCGCACTCTCTATAAGCTCTCCCTCTCGCACCCCTATAGGCTTTGCCTCTCACGCTCTCTATAGGATCCCCTCCCTCTCCGCTCTCTATAGACTCTCCCTCCCCATAGGTTCTCCCTCCCACTCTATAAGCCCCCTCTCTCACGCCCCCCCTACAGGCTCTCCCCCTCTCAATATGCCCCACCCCTCTATAGGCACCCCTCCATACATGCTCCCCTCTATAGGCTCTCCCCTCTCTATATGCCCCTGTTACGTTCCCCCAGCCAGGTCCCCTGGTGCTGTGAGTTCTTCTCAGCCTTCATGGTTTATAGGGTTAATCTGTCTGGTTCTCCACCCCTTGAGTCTCAGCGTCTGACCAGACCTGGGGTCACATAACCTGCACTACCCTATTTAACTGCCTATCAGTGCAATGGTTCCCTGGTCCAGTATAGATCTCCATTGCTGAGTTCCTGTATTTTGAATCCTGATATCTTGGTTTATGATTCCTGACTCTGATTTTGATGATTCTTGTGATAGAAGCATAGAAAAATGTCGTCAGATAAGAACCTTTCGGCCCATCTAGTCGCCCAATTACATGGATACTTTACCTGGATTTATCTTTTGTTTAGGATAGCCTTATGCCTATCCCATGCCTGCTTAAATTCAATTACTGTTTTGGCCTCTACCACTTCTACTGGAAGACTGTTCCATGTATCCACCACCCGCTCAGTAAAATAATGCTTCCTGATGTTACTTTTAAACCTTTGCCCCTCTAATCTAAGACTATGTCCTCTTGTTTTGCTACTTTGTTTCCTTTTAAATATACTCCCTTCCTCTACCTTGTGGATTCCCTTTACGTATTTAAATGTTTCTATCATATCTCCTCTGTCTCGTCTTTTTTCCAAGCTGTACATGTTAAGATCATTAAGCCTTTCCTGGTAACTTTTCTCCTTCAAGCCGTACACCATTTTAGTAGCCCTTCTCTGAACTCTCTCTAAGATGTCTATATCCTTCTGGAGATACGGTCTCCAGTACTGCACACAGTACTCCAAGTGAGGTCTCACCAGTGCTCTGTACAGTGGCATGAGCACTTCCCTTTTCCTACTGCTAATACAGGCTCTCCCTACACAACCAAGCATTCTGCCAGCATTTCCTGCTGCTCTATTACATTGACTACTTACCCTTAGATCCTCTGCAATAATAACCCCTAAATCCCAACCCTCAGATGTATCAAATATTCTATATTCAGAAATGATTGCCCCTGGTACCGTGTTTTTGAGATATATTGGTTCATGACTCCTGGCTTTGTATTCTGACCATTCTCTCTTGTACTCCCATTTCTGTTTTCAAAATTAGTGGATTGGGGCAGTGCGCTTATACCATGGGGGAAGAGGGTCGCTATACAGTTACCCAAAGGTTAAGGTATTCTCCCCAATACCTCAAAATTGCAATGGAAATACACAAAAAGTAAATGGGCAGCGCTCCTCTATATGTAAACAGGGGGAAAACAAAAAACAGGCACACCAGAAGAAAATGGCGAAAAAAAGGAAAATTTTCCTTACAGCAAGGAAGTGTATCTCCTTCTTTATGATCTCCTTAGACCTCTTTCAATGGAAAAATACGTAGGTAGTCTTGCGTATACCTCAAAAAGAGGGGAAAGGTTACATAGCGTAGTATGTTAAAATAATAATTTAATCATAATTCAAATCGCCAAATGGCCACTCACGGTTTATCAGAGCTTCCAGCTCTCATATCATCGACTTTCAAGTGTTTGATGGGCCAACTTGATTGCCCGTGGCTTCGGATAGATAATTCTCCCGGTGCTCTTCGTTTCCCAAACTCTTAGGTACTTTAAAGCGGCTCACAAAAAGTGACAGAAAAATGTCTTTCTTTTTTTTAGCCTTAAACCAAAAGAAATATAACTACCGGAGAGGAAAGCGTAACAGTGTAGTACCAGGAAAATATATTATTGTGAAAAATAGGAAAGATCATGAGAGACCTAAGGGTTTCCCCCTAAAGGGATGGTAGAATACAACTATCCTGATGGAATCATCAATATACTGGTGTCTCCCAGAGACCAATGTAAAATATAACTTTTAATGGAGAGTTTAAAAAGAAAAATTCGATTGACAACCTAATGAATATAAATAAATAAACAAACAAACAATTCAGTGAAAAGTGCTCAAATGATAAAAACAACGATTGGTGGTTTTCTTGTAACAATTCATGAAAGTTAGGAAACCATTCAATAGGTGACCTTCAAGGGTCACCTCAAATTGATGGTAATTACCATGAAAGCCAATATGATAATTTAAACATAATAATTGTACAGCAAGAACAACCACAAGAAAGCAACAATGGCACGGGATATAATTGTGTCCAAAATACTTGGGCTAAATTAGCTGAAACTGTACCGCAATGGTTGGCCAATGGTTATATCAGAGACCACATAGATTTAGCATGGTTGCCAAAAGCGGACTGGACAGTAATTGAATGGAAGGTCCCTGCCTGCTGCCGCACCCGACGCGCGTTTCGCCAGGAATGGCTCGTCAGGAGTGCTTACCGAGAGAAGGAAAAAAGGTGCCGTTTAAACTGTGCTGGGTGTGACTAGGAATAGAGTTGTTGACCAATGAGGTCACAGAAGAGGCGGGTCAACATAGCAATTAGTTTGCTATAATGATTGATGTGCCTTTCATCTAATGAAATTAGATATTTGGTGTCGATTGTCCGATAATATAGACTAACTCTATATGTGTAGAGTACTCAATTATAAGGCAGTTAATCGGCAGGTGTTCCACACGAGGATGATCAGACCCACCAAAAACATAAAACAAGGGTCATCTAATGATGGAATGTTATTGATTAGAGCGATCAATTAGATTATATTATTATGTGTTATACATCCAGGAAGAAAAATCGATATAACTGAAAATTGATGTAAAATTCAGATCATATGCATTAAATATATATGTGTAACAGAAACCGTAAAGGCAAAAATCTAACATCAATATTGACGGTGGGTGGATTTTAATTTGCCGTGGTTTCCGAATTGCATGGAGAAGGGACTTAAAAAGAAAGGAAAGATACACATACAGTTCTATTTAGAATCAGCGTCTGTGCATGTGCCTGGTGAATAAGAGAGTCGAATGACAACAATCCAATAAAATGGAAAAAACCAATAACTAACCCACCACAAAAAGATGACGGGTATTGGTGTAAAGTTCGTATGTAAGGTGTTACCTGTCACAAGGTCACAAAGCGCCAAGGTAGAGAAAGTGATTAAGAGTAGACTTCAATACTGGACACCAATCAGAATACATATATTGTGCTCTATTCCAAGAGCAAATTGTGATTTAGGATTCTGTATGGACTAAGCAGATTGGAAAGCGTCATAACAAAGAGACACGGCTATATATTGCATGGTAACATATGTTTGGAGGACTTAGTGACCCAACATCAATTATAAAAATTATTTGGTTTCTTAACATGGTCATCGATCACAACAGACATGCAACTGGGAGCTAAACATGCAGTGAAAAGGGACATTAGTATGCGTATACCCAATGACATAAGAGCGTAAAAACAGTACTTGTATAGACCACCTTCTATTGCAGAGCAAAAAACCACGAACCACCGTGATGCCAAGGAGTAAATATACCCGTAGCTAATGTAAGGAATGGGTATACGTATATGTGTAGCAGACCAGATACTGGAACCTGGAACCAACGATGATGGATTAATCTAGAAGTACACATAATGGCACTGATCAAACAGTGATAGGGGCGACAAATGATCGATGAGAGGGCACCAAAAAAGTTAATGGAATGTTAACAAAGTACATTTCAACCAGTATTAGATGTACCATTCTATGAATTGTACAATTGTCTGTAATCATTGACCAGAGTTAACTGTTTTATATAAAAAAAACGGACAATTAAATTAAACTAAACCCAACAATTATTATGTTTAAATTATCATATTGGCTTTCATGGTAATTACCATCAATTTGAGGTGACCCTTGAAGGTCACCTATTGAATGGTTTCCTAACTTTCATGAATTGTTACAAGAAAACCACCAATCGTTGTTTTTATCATTTGAGCACTTTTCACTGAATTGTTTGTTTATTTATTTATTTATATTCATTAGGTTGTCAATCGAATTTTTCTTTTTAAACTCTCCATTAAAAGTTATATTTTACATTGGTCTCTGGGAGACACCAGTATATTGATGATTCCATCAGGATAATTGTATTCTACCATCCCTTTAGGGGGAAACCCTTAGGTCTCTCATGATCTTTCCTATTTTTCACAATAATATATTTTCCTGGTTCTACACTGTTACGCTTTCCTCTCCGGTAGTTATATTTCCTTTTGGTTTAAGGCTACAAAATAAGAAAGACATTTTTCTGTCACTTTTGTGAGCCGCTTTAAAGTACCTAAGAGTTTGGGAAACGAAGAGCACCGGGAGAATTATCTATCCGAAGCCACGGGCAATCAAGTTGGCCCATCAAACACTTGAAAGTCGATGATATGAGAGCTGGAAGCTCTGATAAACCGTGAGTGGCCATTTGGCGATTTGAATTATGATTAAATTATTATTTTAACATGCTACGCTATGTAACCTTTCCCCTCTTTTTGAGGTATACGCAAGACTACCTACATATTTTTCCATTGAAAGAGGTCTAAGGAGGTCATAAAGAAGGAGATACACTTCCTTGCTGTAAGGAAAATTTTCCTTTTTTTCGCCATTTTCTTCTGGTGTGCCTGTTTTTTGTTTTCCCCCTGTTTACATATAGAGGAGCGCTGTCTATTTACGTTTTGTGTATTTCCATTTGTGTTTTGTCTGTGTGGTTTTCTGGTTTATGATTGTACCACACTACAGTCTCTGTTGTTTGTTTATTCTGGTGTGAGACCTATTGCTAGGTATCCTGATGGTTTTGCTGGTTTCAGCATAACCTCGAGTTCTAGTTAAGTCCTGCCCTGCTTGCTGCCGAATTCATTTCTGTCCAGTCTGTTTTTCTGGTTTATGTCGTGTGTATCTGGTGCAGCAGCTCCTAGTTCTGATCATAGAGACCACCTCAAGGATCTCCTTCTTGTTCCATTTGCTGCTAGATATTCCTTCCTTGTCAAGTCTGGTTAACCCTGTTATTTCTTTGTGTACGTTTTCTCGTGTTCACCCCCACCCTGGAATCTGTATAATTAGAAGGCCATCCTAAGGACCTTTATCCCAGTGCAGGGCTTCCCGTGTGTCTCGTCTGGTTCTGTTTAATCCTGTGTCCAGGGTTCTGCAATATGAAGAGACACATACCTGCCTAAAGGGCTTAATACACTCAGCAGCGAGGACGCCCCCTTTAGCTCCTGAGGGAGGCCACCGTAACAGCCCCCTCCATCCATGTAGGCCCCTCTCTCAATAGCCCCATCCTCTCTATAGGCTCCCCTCCCCTTATATGCTCCCATCCATCCGCATATGCTTCTCTCTATAGCCCCTCCTATCTATAGTTGGACCCTCTATAGGTTCCCCCTTTATATAGACCCCTCCCTCTCCATAGGCTCAATTCCCTCTCTATAGGGCCCCCTCTCCATAGGCTCTCCACCCCATATGACCCCCTCTCCATATACTCCCCTACATCCACATATGCCCCTCCCATATATAGTCCCTCCTCTCTATAGTCCCTCCTCCCTCTAGGCTCCTCCCTCTCTATAGTTATTCCTACCCTCTCTATAGAGCCCCCTCTCCATCGCTCTCCTCTCTATAGGATCCCTCCCCCTCTCTATAGGTACTTGATACTTCTTCTTTTCTTCCTCTGCCGCGTGACTAAATGTTTGCCTCCCGTCTCAGGTTCACAGTGAATTTTTCTACGGGGCAGTATGAAGGTGCAGACATCGCGTTCCACATGAATGGACGTTATGATGGCCGTGATCGGGTGGTCTTCAATTCCATGCAGGGGGGTGAATGGGGCCAGGAGGAAATGAAGCGTGAGATGCCGTTCAAACCAGGGAAACTCTTCCATCTGGTCTACGAGATCACAAGCAACAACTACCAGGTGTGATGGGTCAAAAACGACCACTTCCCTGACATAAAGTGTCCGTGCCGCTCAAAGCCGCTTCCTCGCACGAGAGCGCTCGAGATATCTGCACAAACAAAAAAATTGTTGACTTTCGATTTGTTCCATTTTTTTAAATTCGTTACCGTGATTCGTATTGATTCGTTATTTCATTTTTTTATTCATTATTTCGGAAAGTAAAAAGCATTAATTATTTACTTAGAATTGGGTAAAAAAAAAAAACTACCTAATCTCCCGCCGTCCCTGGTGCTGCAATGTGTTTCAGCACCCACCGAACGCAGCCAGACTGAAGGAAAGAAAAAAAGCCTCGTCGGTTCAAAATAATTGGAAATCCAAGGATTTTCACCCAAAAAATACTCAAAAATTCTAATAGAAAACAATAAAAAGGCTTCTTGCTGCTAATGAAAAGAATAAATGGTTGAATATATATTTAATAAACAGATTTTTTTCTACATCAAAACCTAGTGGATTCACCCGAGGCGCGTTCAGTTCCTCAGCAGCTGCTGAATCGCTACATTGCCGCTGTCTCACTGAACGCTTTGACTGTGAATAAGAAGTTGCTAACTTGGGAAACGCCACACGGTGCCGTTCGGTGCCCATGTCCTGTGGTGCTGAATACAAGAGATTCCATCCCACGGCCAATGGACAGGAACGCGATGCCGAATCTAAGCGAAATGGTGTAACGAATCAATCCATAAATACGGAATCAGTCATTATATTCTATTATGTTTTTGTTCCATTTTGGACAAAACTGATTCGTTATTTCAGAACAAGTGCTTCCGAAACACGAACCAGCATCACTTTCTGCAAATTGCGATTCGGAACGAAACAAAACGCACATATCTAGTGCGCACACGCGCGCCGCTCACACACGCAGCATCACACGCTCCGCTCACACTCGCTGCATCACATGCTCCGCTCACACTCGCTGCATCACACGCTCCGCTCACACTCGCTGCATCACGCGCGCCGCTCACACTCACTGCATCACGCGCGCCGCTCACACACGCAGCATCACACGCTCCGCTCACACACGCAGCATCACACGCTCCGCTCACACTCGCTGCATCACACGCTCCGCTCACACTCGCTGCATCACGCGCGCCGCTCACACTCACTGCATCACGCGCGCCGCTCACACACGCAGCATCACACGCTCCGCTCACACACGCAGCATCACACGCTCCGCTCACACACGCAGCATCACACGCTCCGCTCACACTCGCTGCATCACCCGCGCCGCTCACACACGCAGCATCACACGCTCCGCTCACACTCGCTGCATCACGCGCGCCGCTCACACACGCAGCATCACACGCTCCGCTCACACTCGCTGCATCACATGCTCCGCTCACACACGCAGCATCACACGCTCCGCTCACACTCGCTGCATCACAGCTAGTAACCATTGCATTGCATGATAGATGGCCATGTACACACGGCACAGTCTTGGCCTATGAGTATTCTCAAGTGTCCGTCTGTCACTGAATAACCATCGCTCTATCATCGCGTAACCATCATTCTGTCTGTCTGTCCAGGTATCAGTAAATGGTTCCCCGTTCTACGAATTCCCTCATCGGATTCCCTTGGAGCAAGTCCAGTGGCTACAGGTGTCCGGGGACATAACTCTGCAGTATCTGGGCATCCTGGGCTGCGGACCTGGGGTGAAAGGAGTGAGTACCTGAAATTGGGCGCTCGGGAAATCACAATGACACAGAGAAACATACAGGTCTATTCAAAGAAAGGTGAAAACCAGGAGAATGGCTGGAGAAGTGAAAATTCTTGGTGAAAACAGCCAAACCAGAAAAATTCTCCCATTTATCTAATTTTCCAAAGCGGCTATTTGGTCTAGATTATTCTCTCCTGCCAATTCTCCTGGTTTTCTCCTCGCTCTGAATAACCCTGTTAGTTTCCATGCAACAAAATATCATTAGAAAATGAGGGAACGTCGGTCTCCGCAGACCTGTCCTCTTTGGGTGTGAGTGGGGCTGCTGGGAAACCCCTGGGAGTGAGGTCTGTCTCATTATTCGTGATGTAAAGTTTTTCTCATCTTTTTTCCTCAGGGTTTGGTCATGAAAGTCGCACAAGGGGAGCTTCCGGTGAGTGTTACGACTAATCCTGGCATTAATTCCTATAATATCATGTTTTATCATATTATGTAACCATATCCGGGTATTATTATATCATATTATTATATTACTGTATCCGGATATTATTATATCACAGTATTTGGGTGTTATTAATTATATCAGATTATTATATTACAGTATCTGGGTATTATTATATCAGATTATTATATTACAGTATCTGGGTAATATATCATATAATATCACTATGTGGGGATTAGTATATCATATTATATTACAGTATCTGGGTATTATTATATCAGATTATTATATTACTGTATCCGGATATTATTATATCACAGTATTTGGGTGTTATTAATTATATCAGATTATTATATTACAGTATCTGGGTAATATATCATATAATATCACTATGTGGGGATTAGTATATCATATTATATTACAGTATCCGGGTATTATTATATCAGATTATTATATTACTGTATCTAGGAATATCATATCATTATATTACAGTATCCGGGTATTATTATATCACAGTATTTGGGTGTTCTTATATCAGATTATTATATTACAGTATCACAGTATCTGGGTATTATATTGCAATATCTAGGAATTTTTATATCATATCATTATATCACAGTATTTGGGTATTATTATATCACAGTATATCAAATTATACCACATTATCTGGGTATATATATATATATTATATTACGATATCTAAGACATATTATCACATTATGTGGATATTATTATATCATGTTATATCCTTTATAAAATCCTTTATAAATAAATAAATGTTATATCACAGTATCTAGGAATTATTATAATATCATATTATATCACATCTGGGGATTATTATATTATAATATCTAAGATATCTTATCACATTATGTGGATATTATTATATCATGTTATATCACAGTATCTAGGAATTATTATATCATATTATATCACAATATCTGGGTATTATTACATCATATTAATTCTCAGTATCTAGAAATTGTTATATCATACAGCTTGTGAACCCTTCTAAATGCAATCCTTCCAAGTAAGGCACTTAGAGATATTCTGGAGATACTCTGGAGGTAGTCTGAGGTTAGACAGGAGGTAGAAAACCTACAAAAAGGTAAGATTTGCTTGTTTTAAATCCATTCTTTCATTTTATAATGGCAGGCTTGGTCCAGTGTACGAGCTGTCATGCATTTATTTTTAAATCCAATCTTTGGAGGTTTGGAGGGTGCCTGATATGTAGGCAGTTCTCTTTATTGCAGCAGGAAATTGCCTGTTTGAAGTCTGAGATTTGTAAATTATCTGTTAGACAAACTCAGGCTATGACTGTTACAAAGCCACTGCCACAGAGGCCTCCTAGGAGCGGCAGATGGATTACTGTAGGATCTGTAGACTTAGAGTTGTGGATAGAAGGCATGTCCCACAGTCTGTGGCTCTTCTTAATTCTTTTGGGGCACTTTCAGAGTGTAGTGGTAAGACGGAAGTAGGCTCAGACACCAAAGTTGAGGAACCACCATCCCCTATGCCTAAGGTATGCAAGACTGCAACCAAGGACAAAAAGGAAAAGGTGGGACTTTATAGACTCACCCAGCAACAATTGCCTTCTATCATAAGAGGTGTTGAGCTGGAAAGTAGTGGTTTGGTGAGATGTCTTGCTGGGGCTACTGCTCGTAGAGACAGGAGATGTATTCTCAATATTGTCAAGCAAGTAAAGCAGGAAGGGGAAGTGGATGTTCTAGTCCATCTAGAGACAAATGACTTGGCTAGCAATGAGGTTTTTGAGATGAAGGAAGATTTTTGTGTTCTTGGAGGTGAAATACAGCAGATTGCGTCCACTGTGTCATTCTCTGAAGTTCTGCCTGTGCATAACATTCAGGATAGGCAGATGCGCACTAGGGAATTTAATTTGTGGCTTCGGTAATGGTGTCGGGAGTAAGGATTTGGCTTTGTGTCCCATAATTGCTCTAATTGGAGCAGAAAGGAACTGTTTAAAAAAGATGGTTTGCATCTTACTCATAGGGACCATATGTTCTCAGTGAGAAGTTCAAAGGTTTCACAAAGGAATACTTAAACTAGGAGGGGGGGGACAAAAAGGTAAAAAACAACCTGCCCGATTGTCCCCCAAAACTAAATCTGAGAGTGCAAGCAACATGCGGGGTAACAAATGACAAGCTTAGAGTCGTGCCTATAAATGCTCGCAGTTTAGTCAATAAAATCGATGAACTGGAGACAATGACGGCAGCTGAAAAAGTAAATTTAGTGGCGGTTACTGAGACATGGTTCAGTGAGAAAAATAACTGGGACATAACAATAACGGGGTACTCTTTATATAGAAAAGATAGAGAAGGTAGGAAAGGAGGAGGAGTGGCCCCGTATGTGAAAAACAACATAAAAACGAACCAAATAAAAGTGAGCGAGGTGAACATAGAGTCAGTTTGGGTTATGCTAACATTTGGCAATCATACAGTAGCTCGTGTAGGTGTGATCTGTAGACCCCCTGGACAAGTAGAAGAGCTAGATAATCTGCTGCTTGAGGAAATAGCCAAAATGGCAATGAAGGGGGAAGTTATTATCATGGGGGACTTTAATCTTCCTGATGTGAACTGGAAAACCAAAATAGCTGGGTGCACCAGGAGTACAAATATTCTAAACTCCGTACTGGGATTATCTCTAACACAAGTAGTTGAGGAGCCGACCCATAAAGAGGCCATATTGGATTTAATACTCACAAATGGAGGTTTGGTATCAGACGTTGTTGTAGGTGAAAATTTGGGATCTAGTGATCACCAGTCAGTGTGGTTTAATATAAGAACAGGGATGGAGCCGCACCACACAAAAACAAAAGTTTTAGACTTTAAAAATACAGATTTTTCTAAAATGAGACTTTGTGTGAATGAGTCATTATCAGACTGGAGGAATTTAAAGGGAGTCCAGGAGAAATGGGATTATTTAAAGGAGGCATTATTGAAGGCCACAGGCAATTGCATTCAGCTTGTTAGCAAAAACAAAAAAGGGAAGAAACCACTGTGGTACTCTACAGAAGTTGCCAAAATAGTGAAGAACAAAAAGACAGCATTCAATAATTATAAAAAAAACTCAAAGTGAAGAAGATAGGCAAACCTATAAGATTAGGCAGAAAGAGGCAAAGCAATTTATAAGAACTTCCAAAGCACACGCAGAAGAGAAAATAGCTCAGTCAGTAAAAAAGGGGGACAAAACATTTTTTAGATACATAGACGAGAAAAGAAAAGTAAAACAAGGATTAGTTAGATTAAAAACAAAGGAAGGAATGTATTTAGAAGAGGATGAAAGTCTCGCTGACTGCCTCAATGAATGTTTTTGTTCAGTCTTTGCAGAAGAAAAGGAAGGAAAGGGACCTCAGTTAGGAGGAAACACTAAAGAGAAATTTACATGAGTTTACAGAGGAGGAGTTTCTACAGCAGCTGTCTAAAGTAAAGACAAATAAGTCAATGGTGCCTGATGGGATCCACCCTAAATTATTAAAAGCGCTCAGTGGTGTAATAGCAAAACCGTTAACGGGAGTCGTCCCAGAAGACTGGAAATTAGCAAATGTTGTGCCCACTTACAAGAAGGGTAGTAGGGAGGAAGCGGGGAACTATAGGCCAGTTAGTCTTACGTCAGTAGTGGGGAAAGGATTGTTGAACATCTAAAAACACATAGATTACAGGATCAGAAACAACATGGGTTTACCTCAGGGAGATCATGCCAAACTAATCTTATTGATTTTTTTGATTGGGTAACAAAAATAATAGACACAGGTGGTGCAGTAGACATTGCTTATTTAGATTTCAGTAAGGCTTTTGATACTGTTCCGCATAGAAGCTTATCAATAAATTGCAATCTTTGATCTTGGATTCCAATATTGTTGAATGGATTAGGCAGTGGCTGAGTGACAGGCAACAGAGGGTTGGTGTATGGCTTGAAGGAGAAAAGTTACCAGAAAGGCTTAATGATCTTAACATGTACAGCTTGGAAAAAAGACGAGACAGAGGAGATATGATAGAAACATTTAAATACGTAAAGGGAATCCACAAGGTAGAGGAAGGGAGTATATTTAAAAGGAAACAAAATAGCAAAACAAGAGGACATAGTCTTAGATTAGAGGGGCAAAGGTTTAAAAGTAACATCAGGAAGCATTATTTTACTGAGAGGGTGGTGGATACATGGAACAGTCTTCCAGTAGAAGTGGTAGAGGCCAAAACAGTAATTGAATTTAAGCAAGCATGGGATAGGCATAAGGCTATCCTAAACAAAAGATAAATCCAGGTAAAGTATCCATGTAATTGGGCGACTAGATGGGCCGAAAGGTTCTTATCTGCCGACATTTTTCTATGTTTCTATATTATATCCCAATATTTAGGTATTATTATATTATAGTATCTGGGGATTATTTTATCATATTATATTACAGTATCTGCCAAATAGTTTTTTCTTTTTTCTGTAACAGCCCTCTTTATTATCATTCATTGGATTTTATGTAAATTTCAGACATTTTCGCTCAGTAGTTTCTTTGCAAACAGCGTTTCACTTTTCAAACATTCAAGCGTACTGTTTTTTTGGGTTTTTTCACTCCATTCGTCTGCGGTGTCGGGTTTTTCTGGGGCTGCTCTGCGCTCTGATTGGCTCCTGTTCGGGTTTCTCCGGCGTGTTCGGTGGGGTTAATCCAGATGTTTTTGCGGGTTTTCAGTGTGCATTCGCCGGGTTTTGCGGTGAGTGTTCAGCAGGTTTGCGGCGGCTTTTCCCTGCACTATGACGGCCCTGTGGAGCTTGCTGAATACACCGCAGGGTCGCTGAAAAGGGATCGCCAAATCGCGCCGAATTGAGGAGAACGAAAAGTCACTGAATGTGCGCTGACTTTTCGATTCTCTTTGAATAACCCTGATAGTAATATAATAATATGATATAATAATCCCCAGATAATGTGATATAATATGATATAATATCACAGTATATAGGAATATGATATAACAGGCCTCAAAATTTCAAGACCCAAGCTACTAGGCAGGCCTTAAGAGTTACTCGCCACTAGTTGCCCCATCTATCCCCTATCCAGCCATGCCTCTGCATTCCCACTCGCCCTCATGTAATTTCCACTCGCCAAATGCGAACAGGCGAGTGGAAATTTTGAGGCCTATGATATAATAATTCACAGATACTGTGATATAGTAATACCCAGATACTGTAATGTATGATGTAATAATACCCAGATACTGTGAAATAATATGATATAATAATCCCCCAGATACTGATGATAATCCCTCATACTGTAATAATTACAGTATCTGGGTATTATTATATCATATTTATGTATTACAGTATCTAGGAAATATATTAACATTAGCTGGTTATTATTATATCCTATTTTATTACAGTATCTAGGAATTATTATATCATATTATCAGGGCTATTCAGAAAGAGGTGAAAACCTTGAATGACTGGAGAATTAAATTCTAGGTCAAAATAGTCAAACCAGAAAAATTCTCCCATTTATCTGACTTTCCAAATTGGCTATTTGGTCTAGATTGTTCATTCTCCTGGCAATTCTCAAGGTTTTCACCTTTCTGAATAGCCCTGTCTATCACAGTATCTGTGTATTATTATGTTACAGTAGCTGGTATTATAACATATTATTATATTTCTAGATTGTGAGTTCCTTTGGTAATAGGGCCCTCATCCCCTCCTGTACTGTTTATCAAATGTTGTTCAATGTATTGTAACCCTGTCTATACTGTGCCTATTGTACACATTGTACAGCGCTGCGGAATATGCCGGCACTTTATAAAGAATAATAATAATATCATATCACAGTATTTGGGTATTATTCTTATTATTTTATATTATTACTAAATGTTAAGCCTGCCCAGAGGGCAGTCAATTGTTGTTGTCGCCAGCTCAGAATTCATGTCCACATATTTGTTTTTCCAATGTCCTATCCAAGAGTATCTCTCTATATAAATGTGTTTGTAACGCGTCTGGCGCCATCCCATCTGCAACAGGAAGGCCAAGTGAGCAGCTGTGATGGGTGCGCGCGCAGCTGACAGCGCATTACAAAGGTATTTATATATTAGAGCAGGTTCCTCTTCCCTCTTAGATTGTAAGCTCACTGGAACAGGACCCCTTAGATTGTAAACTCACGGGAACAGGACCCCTTAGATTGTAAACTCACGGGAACAGGACCCCTTAGATTGTAAGCTCACGGGAACAGGACCCCTTAGATTGCCAGCTCATGGGACCCCTTAGATTGCCAGCTCATGGGACCCCTTAGATTGCCAGCTCATGGGACCCCTTAGATTGCAAGCTCATGGGACCCCTTAGATTGTATGCTCATGGGACCCCTTAAATTGTGAGCTCATGGGACCCCTTAGATTGTAAGCTTGTGGGGACAGGCTCAAGATGGTGGGGTGCCCAGTTGCAGGGAGGCCAATACTTACCTTGTTCCAGCGCCTTGATCAAGTCCCCAGGTCTTCGCCGCGCCGGTTCCGGGAAGCGGCGCCCAAAGCCTCCCTTACACCAGCCGCCGGGGGAGACTCAGTGCAGGGGTGATCCGCGAGAGGAACAAAAAACGATCCGTTGGAGCGGCGCTTTGAGCGCGCCTCTCCAACGGATTTTTGTGGTCCCTGATGCACGCCGGCTGGAAATCACAGCGGCTGTGCGCGTGCCGCGGCGGTTGGATGCGCGCGCACCCAGCAGTACGCTGGTCGCGCACGTATTTGAAGATGGCGGTGTGGCGACGGACACGCCGCGGACATGTGTTTTATTTTATAGATATCACAGTATCTTCCATTATTATATCATATTAGAGTATCTGGGGATTATTATATTATATCACACTATTTGGGTATTATAATAATTCCTAGATATTGTAATATAATATCACATTATATCACAGTATCTGGGGATTATTATATTATTATAACAGTGTCTAGGAATAATTATTTCAAATTATATCACAGTATCCGAGCATTATTATATCATATTATTATATTACAGTATCTGTGGATTATTTTATCATATTATATCACAGTATCTGGGGATTATTATATTACAATATCTAGGAATTATTATATAACAGCATTTGGTATTATATCATTATCACATTACAGTATCTAGGAATTATTATATCATATTACAGAACAGTATTTAGGTATTATTATATCATTTTATAACACAGTATCTAGGAATTATTATATCACATTATCTGGGTATTATTATACCATATTATATTACAATATCTAGGAATTATTATATCGCAGTATCTGGGGATTATTAGAACATATTATATCACTGTATCCGGGCATTATTATATCATATTATTACATTACAGTATCTAGGGATTATTTAATCATATTGTATCACAGTATCTGGGTATTATATCATATTATAATTCATTATCTATGAATTATTATATCATATCTCAATGTCTGGGTATTATATCATATTATTATATGACTAATATTATCATATTATATTACAATATCTCGGATTTATTATCACATTATATCACAGTATCTGGGTATTAATATATCAAATAATATTACAGAATGTGGATATTATATCAAATTCTCATGTTACAGTATCTTGGAATTATTATAATAATATGATAATAATATCCAGATACTCTGATATAGTGATACAATAATTCCTAGATATTGTAATATAATAATCCCCAGATACAGTAAAATAAATTATATGATATGATAATCCCCAGATACTGTGATATAATTTGATGAAATAATCCCCAGATACTGTAATATAATATGATATAATAATGCCGGATACTGTGATATAAAATTATATAATTTCTAGATATTGTAATATAATAATACCCAAATACAGTATTGCGATATAATACTCCCCAGATACTGTATTATAATACCCAGATACTGTGATATAATACGATATAATAATACAATATCTAGGAATTATTATATCATATTATATTACAGTATCTAGGGATTATTATATTATATCACAATACTGTATTTGGGTAATATTATATTACAATATCTAGGAATTATTATATCATTTTATATCACAGTATCCAGGCATTATTATATCATATTATATTACAGTATCTGGGGATTATTTTATCAAATTATAACACAGTATCTGGGTATTATTCTATCATATAATTTATTTTACAGTATCTGGGAATTATTATATTACAATATCTAGGAATTATTGTATCATATTATATCAGAGTATCTGGATATTATTATATCATTATTAGAATAATTCCGAGATACTGTAACATAAGAATTTGATATAATAATACCCACATTCTGTAATATTATTTGATATATTAATACCCAGCTACTGTGATATAATAATTCTGAGATATTGTAATATAATATGATAATATTAGTCATATAATAATGATATAATACCCAGACATTGTGATATAATATGATATAATAATTCCTAGATAATAAATTATAATATGATCTAATAATACCCAGATACTGTGATATTTTAGGATATAATACCGCGATACTGTGATCTAATGATATGATATAATAATTCCTAGATACTGTAATATATCATCCTTATATCACAGTATCTCGTTATTATTATATCCTAAAATATCACAGTATCTGAGTATTATATCATATCATTATATTACAGTATCTAGGGAATTATTATATCATATTATATCACAGTATATTGGTATTATTATATCATTAATATATTACTGTAATATTATCATATTATATTACAAAATCTAGAAAGTATTATATTAGTGTCTGGGTATTATTATATCACAGTATTTGTGCATTTTTATATTATATTACACTGTAATATAATATTATATAATAATGCACAGATACTGTAATATAATAATCTGATGTAATAATACCCAGATACTGTAATATGATATAATACCCAAATATTGTGATATAATATCATGTAATAAACCCAGATATTGTAATATAATTATATTAAATAATACCCAGATACGTTGATATGATATAATAATTCCTATATTCTGTGATATAATATGTTATAATAATAACAACCAGATATTGTAATATAATGATGTGATATAATAATACACAGATACTGTAATAAATACAGTATCTGGGGTATTATTATATCATATCACAGTATCTAGGAAATATTATGTCACAGTATCTGGGTTTATTATATCATATTATAATAATTCCTAGATACAGTAATAAAATATCATATCATTATATTACAGTATTTGGGTATTATTATATCCTATTATATCACAGTATCTGGGGATTATTAATAATCCTAGATATTGTAACATAATAATTCCCAGATACTATCATATTATTATATCACAGTATCTAGAAATTATTATATCATACTATATCACAGTATCTGGGTATTATATCATTTTATTATATCACAGTATCTGTGCATTACTATGTCATATTATATTACAGTATCTGGGGATTAGTATATTATATCATAGTATCTGGGCATTATTATATGATACAATAATTCCTAGATATTGTAATATAATAATGCCCAGATACTGTGATCTAATATGATATAATAATTCCCAGATATTGTAATGTAATAACACCCAAATACTGTGATATAATAGTGCCCAGATACTGTGATATAATATCATATTATATAACAGTATTTGGGAATTATTATATTACAGTATCTAGTAAATATTATATATATTATATCCCAGTATTTGGGTATTATTATATAATTTTATTATTTAAAATTATTATTTTATTACAATATCTAGGAATTATTATATCAGTGTCTAGGGATTATTTTATCATATAATACCCAGATACTGTGATATAATATGATCTAATAATGCACAGATACTGTGGTATAATAAATTTATATAAGAATACCCAGATACTGTAATATAATAATATTATATAATAGTACCCAGATACTGTGATATAATATTATATTACAGTATCTGGGTATTATTGCATCATATTATATCACAGTATACGGGCATTATTATACCGCAGTATTTGGCTATTATTATATCATATTATTACATTACAGAATCTGTGCATTATTAAATCATATCATTATATTACAGTATCTAGGGAATTATTACTTCATATTATATCACAGTATCTGTGCATTATTACATCATATTACAGTATCTGGGTATTATTATTATATCACAGTATTGGGTATTATTATATTACAATATGTAGAAATTATTATATCATATAATAATGCCCAGATACTGTGGTATAATATCATATTATATTACAGAATCTGTGGATTATTATATCATATTATTTCATATTATTAAAACACAGTATCTAGGAATTCTATCATATTATATCACAGTATCTGGGCATTAATCTATCATATTATATTACAGTATCTGGGTATTATTATATTCCAGTATCTAGGAATTATTATATCATTATCTGGGTTATTCAGAGAGAGGTGAAAAGCAGGAGAATGACTGGAGAATGGAAAATTATAGGTCAAAATAGCCGATTTTGGAGAGTGAGATGAATGAAAGAATTTTTCTGGTTTGGCTATTTTGACCTACAGGGTAATTCAAAGAGAATCGAAAAGTCACCGCACGTTCACTTCAATTTGGTGTGATTCGGCGATCCTATTTCGGCGACCCTGCGGTGTATTCAGCAAGCACCACAGGGCCATCGTAGTGGAGGGAAAAGCCGCCGCAAACCCGACAAACACTCGCCGAAATCCGCAAAACATCTGGATTAACCCCGCCGAACATGCCTGAGAAACCCGAGCAGCCGCCGGAAAAACCCAACACGCAGACGAAGGAGGTGAAAAAACCCCCAAAACAGTACGCTTGAAAGTTCGAAAATTGAAACGCTGTTTGCAAAAAAACTACTGAGTGAAAATGCCTGGAATTTAAATATAAAATCCCATGAATGATAATAAAAAGATCTGTTAACAGAAAAAAGAAAATACGATTTAAAAAAAAAAACCTGGGAAATATTTTTACTAAAAAAAAATCCCAAAAAATGTCTAACAGATCCTAAAAAATCTATAAAGAGACTTTTTACAGCAATTTAAAATAATAAACTGTTTATTAGATATTGAATTAAAAGGGGAATATTTATAACATTGAAACCTATGGGATTCGCCTGAATAAACCTGTCGAATTAAACCACTGAACGGCAGGGCATTATGGGAACTTTCACTGTTGGTTTTTGTTCTCTGAATAAACGAAGCAGTGCTTTTTCATGGGGATTTCACTGCCCTCGAACAGGCACCGAACAGGCACCGTATGTGCAGGCAGTTCGCCAGGATTTGGCGAACTGCCTGCTCGCTGAATGGCCAAGAAAGGTAACCGTACCCTGATTTACACTATTCGGTTACCTTTTGGCCACAATTTGGATCTCTTTGAATAACACTGCTAGAATTTTCACTTCTTCAGTCATTCTCCTGCTTTTCACCTCTCTCTGAATAACCCTGATTATATAACAGTATCTGGGTATTATTATATCATATTATAACACAGTATCTAGGAATTATTATATTATATTATATAACATTATCTGGGTACCCAGATAATTTTTTAATATAATATTAAAATTTGTATTACCCAGGACATGCTTGAAAACTAGAGAAATCTCAATGTATCCTTCCTGGTAAAATACTTTGCAAATAAGTATCATATAATATCACATTATGTGGGTATTATTATATCATTATTATATTACTGTATCTAGGAATTATTATATCACATTATCTGGGTGCTATTATATCATATTATTATATTACATTGTCTAGGACTTATAATATGATATAATATTACAGTATCTGGGTATTATATCATATTATTACATTACAGTATCCCAGAATTATTATATCATATTATAGCACAGTACCTGGGTATAATTACATTATATTATTATATTAGAGTATCTAGGAATTATTATATTACAGTTTTTAGGTATTATCATATTATAACACAGCATCTAGGAATTTTTATATTATATCACATTATCTGGGTATTCTATCATTTTATTATTATATTACAATATCTTGGAATTATTAAATCATATTAAATCACAGTATCTGGGTATTATTATATCATTTTATATTACAGTATCTAGGAATTCCTGTATCATATTATATCACAGTATCTGGGTATTATTATATCATATGACAGTATCTAGGAATTTTTATATTATATTACAGTATTTGGGTATTGTTATATCATAATATCATATTAAAGTATCTAGGAATTATTATTTCACCGTATTTGGGTATCATTATATCACAGTATCTGGGTATTATTGTAACTAATTACAGTATGTGGGGATTATTACATCATATCATTATATCATAGTATCTTGGGATTGTTACATAATATTAATATATCACAGTATCTGGCTGTATAGAATTATTATATCATAGTTATATCACAGTATCTGGGGATTATATCATATTGCAGTATCTGGCTGTTATAATGATATAATATCACTGTCTTGGAGTATTAGTGCATCATTATATAACGGTATCTTGGTATTATTACATTGTTCTATTGAGGTAACTGGCTGTTTTATCATTAAATTGCGATATCTGGGTATTATATTGTAATATTACGGTATCTGGCTCTTATAATACCTAGATACCATGATATAACAGCCAGATATTGCAATATAACAATATAATTATGTTATGTCATATTATATCACAGTATCCGGGTGTTATTATATCATTATATTTTGGTATCTGGGTGTTATTACATTGTTATATTGCTGTATCTGGGTGTTATTACATTGTTATATTGCGGTATCTGGGTGTTATTATATCGTTGTATTGCAGTGTCTGGGTGTTATTACATTGTTATATTGCGGTATCTGGGTGATATTACATTGTTATATTGCAGTATCTGGGTGTTATTACATTGTTATATTGTGGTATCTGGGTGTTATTACACTGTTATATTGCGGTATCTGGTTTTTATTACATTGTTATATTGCAGTATCTGGGTGTTATTACATTGTTATATTGTGGTATCTGGGTAATATTACATTGTTATATTGCGGTATCTGGGTGTTATGATATTATGTTGCGGTATCTGGGTGTTATTACATTGTTATATTGCGGTATCTGGGTGATATTACATTGTTATATTGTGGTATCTGGGTGTTATTACATTGTTTATTACATTGTTATATTGCGGTATCTGGGTGTTATTACATGGTTTATTACATTGTTATATTGCGGTATCTGGGTGTTATTACATTGTTATATTGCAGTATCTGGGTGTTATTACATTGTTATATTGTGGTATTTGGGTGATATTACATTGTTATATTGCAGTATCTGGGTGATATTATATTGTTAAATTGTGGTATCTGGGTGTTATTACATTGCTATATTGCAGTATCTGGGTGTTATTACATTGTTATATTGCGGTATCTGGGTGATATTACATTGTTATATTGCGGTATCTGGGTGTTATTACATTGTTATATTGCAGTATCTGGGTGTTATTACATTGTTATATTGTGGTATCTGGGTGATATTACATTGTTATATTGCGGTATCTGTTTTTAATACATTGTTATATTGCGGTATCTGGGTGTTATTACATTGTTATATTGCGGTATCTGGTTTTTATTACATTGTTATATTGCAGTATCTGGGTGTTATTACATTGTTATATTGTGGTATCTGGGTGTTAATACATCGTTATATTGCGGTATCTGGGTGATATTACATTGTTATATTGCAGTATCTGGGTGTTATTACATTGTTATATTGTGGTATCTGGGTGATATTACATTGTTAATTACATTGTTATATTGCAGTATCTGGGTGTTATTACCTTGTTATATTGCGGTATCTGGTTTTTATTACATTGTTATATTGCGGTATCTGGTTTTTATTACATTGTTATATTGCGGTATCTGGGTGTTATTACATTGTTATATTGCGGTATCTGGGTGATATTACATTGTTATATTGCAGTATCTGGGTGTTATTACATTGTTATATTGTGGTATCTGGGTGTTATTACATCGTTATATTGCGGTATCTGGGTGATATTACATTGTTATATTGTGGTATCTGGGTGATATTACATTGTTATATTGCGGTATCTGGGTGTTATTACATTGTTATATTGGGTTCTCTGGGTGATATTACATTGTTATATTGCGGTATCTGGGTGTTATTACATTGTTATATTGCGGTATCTGGGTGATATTACATTGTTTATTACATTGTTATATTGCGGTATCTGGGTGATATTACATTGTTATATTGCGGTATCTGGGTGATATTACATTGTTATATTGCGGTATCTGGGTGTTATTACATTGTTATATTGCGGTATCTGGGTGATATTACATTGTTATACTGCGGTATCTGGGTGTTATTACATTGTTATATTGCAGTATCTGGGTGTTATTACATTGTTATATTGCGGTATCTGGGTGTTATTACATTGTTATATTGCGGTATCTGGGTGTTATTACATTGTTATACTGCGGTATCTGGGTGTTATTACATTGTTATATTGTGGTATCTGGGTGTTATTACTTTGTTATATTGCGGTATCTGGGTGTTATTACATTGTTATATTGCGGTATCTGGGTGTTATTACATTGTTATATTGTGGTATCTGGGTGATATTACATTGTTATACTGCGGTATCTGGGTGATATTACATTGTTATACTGCGGTATCTGGGTGATATTACATTGTTATATTGCGGTATCTGGGTGATATTACATTGTTTATTACATTGTTATATTGCGGTATCTGGGTGATATTACATTGTTATATTGCGGTATCTGGGTGATATTACATTGTTATATTGCGGTATCTGGGTGTTATTACATTGTTATATTGCGGTATCTGGGTGATATTACATTGTTATACTGCGGTATCTGGGTGTTATTACATTGTTATATTGCAGTATCTGGGTGTTATTACATTGTTATATTGCGGTATCTGGGTGATATTACATTGTTATACTGCAGTATCTGGGTGTTATTACATTGTTATATTGCGGTATCTGGGTGATATTACTTTGTTATATTGCGGTATCTGGGTGTTATTACATTGTTATATTGCGGTATCTGGGTGATATTACATTGTTATACTGCAGTATCTGGGTGTTATTACATTGTTATATTGCGGTATCTGGGTGATATTACATTGTTATATTGCGGTATCTGGGTGTTATTACATTGTTATATTGCGGTATCTGGGTGATATTACATTGTTATACTGCGGTATCTGGGTGTTATTACATTGTTATATTGCGGTATCTGGGTGTTATTACATTGTTATATTGCGGTATCTGGGTGTTATTACATTGTTATATTGCAGTATTTGGGTGTTATTACATTGTTATATTGCGGTATCTGGGTGTTATTACATTGTTATATTGCGGTATCTGGGTGTTATTACATTGTTATATTGTGGTATCTGGGTGTTATTACACTGTTATATTGCGGTATCTAGGTGTTATTACATTGTTATATTGCGGTATCTGGGTGTTATTACATTGTTATATTGCGGTATCTGGGTGTTATTACATTGTTATATTGTGGTATCTGGGTGTTATTACATTGTTATATTGTGGTATCTGGGTGTTATTACATTGTTATATTGCAGTATCTGGTTGTTATTACATTGTAATATTGCGGTATCTGGGTGTTATTACATTGTTATATTGCGGTATCTGGGTGTTATTACATTGTTATATTGCGGTATCTGGGTGATATTACATTGCTATATTGCGGTATCTGGGTGATATTACATTGTTATATTGCGGTATCTGGGTGATATTACATTGTTATATTGTGGTATCTGGGTGTTATTACATTGTTATATTGTGGTATCTGGGTGTTATTACATTGTTTATTACATTGTTATATTGCGGTATCTGGGTGTTATTACATTGTTATATTGCGGTATCTGGGTGTTATTACATTGTTATATTGCGGTATCTGGGTGATATTACATTGTTATATTGTGGTATCTGGGTGATATTACATTGTTATATTGTGGTATCTGGGTGTTATTACATTGTTATATTGTGGTATCTGGGTGATATTACATTGTTTATTACATTGTTATATTGCGGTATCTGGGTGATATTACATTGTTTATTACATTGTTATATTGTGGTATCTGGGTGATATTACATTGTTATATTGTGGTATCTGGGTGATATTACATTGTTATATTGTGGTATCTGGGTGTTATTACATTGTTATATTGTGGTATCTGGGTGTTATTACATTGTTATATTGTGGTATCTGGGTGATATTACATTGTTATATTGTGGTATCTGGGTGTTATTACATTGTTATATTGTGGTATCTGGGTGATATTACATTGTTATATTGCGGTATCTGGGTGTTATTACATTGTTATATTGCGGTATCTGGGTGTTATTACATTGTTATATTGCGGTATCTGGGTGTTATTACATTGTTATATTGCAGTATCTGGTTGTTATTACATTGTTATATTGCGGTATCTGGGTGTTATTACATTGTTATATTGCGGTATCTGGGTGATATTACATTGCTATATTGCGGTATCTGGGTGTTATTACACTGTTATATTGTGGTATCTGGGTGTTATTACATTGTTATATTGCGGTATCTGGGTGTTATTACACTGTTATATTGTGGTATCTGGGTGTTATTACATTGTTATATTGCGGTATCTGGGTGTTATTACATTGTTATATTGCGGTATCTGGGTGTTATTACATTGTTATATTGTGGTATCTGGGTGATATTACATTGTTATATTGCGGTATCTGGGTGATATTACATTGTTATATTGTGGTATCTGGGTGATATTACATTGTTATATTGTGGTATCTGGGTGATATTACATTGTTATATTGTGGTATCTGGGTGTTATTACACTGTTATATTGTGGTATCTGGGTGTTATTACATTGTTATATTGTGGTATCTGGGTGATATTACATTGTTATATTGCGGTATCTGGGTGTTATTACATTGTTATATTGTGGTATCTGGGTGTTATTACACTGTTATATTGTGGTATCTGGGTGTTATTACACTGTTATATTGCGGTATCTGGGTGTTATTACATTGTTATATTGCGGTATCTGGTTTTTATTACATGCTGATATCATGTTCTAACTCTTTATCGGTGATTTGTGGATTTCATGACACTTTTTCACTTTCTCCTGTCACAGCCCATGCTAGGCCCCCCCATGCTGAATCCAGTAAGTACCAGTACCCCCCTCCCCTCGCTCCTCATGGGTGGATCCTGAGTAATGTTCTAACATTGCTGGCTCTTCTCTCCACACAGGCGGTGCCGCTTTCCACCTGTATCCGCGGGGGAATGATACCAAAGCGTACTGTGGATGTGAAAGGAGTTGTTAATTCAAGTGCAAAGAGGTGAGAAATGCTCTGCAACTGCAGAGCACTGAGAGATTAGCGGGATGGCTCTGCAAAGAACATAGATAAGGCGAAGGCTATGCAGAACACATAGAGGAGGGTAAGGCTCTGCAGGGCACCAAGAGGTGGTGATGGCTCTGCAGATAACCCAAGAGAGGAAGGGAATGTTCTACAGAGCAGTGAGAGAGGGGGGAAAGGCTCTGCAGAGCTGAGAGAGGAAGGGGTGGCTCTGCAGGGCACCAAGAGAGGGGAAAGGCTTTGCACGGCACAAAGAGAAGAGGAGAAGAAAGGCTCTGCAGAGCTGTGAGAGGGGAAGGCTCTGCAGGGCACTGAGAGGAAGGGACAACTCTGCAGGGCACCAAGCAAGGAGGGGAAAGGCTCTGCAGAGCAGTGCGAGGAGGAGAAGGCTCTGCAGGGCACTAAGAGAGGAAGGGAATGTTCTACAGAGCCGTGAGAGAGGAGGGTAAGGGTCTTCAGAGTTGTGAGAGTTGGGAAGGCTGTGCAGGGCACCAAGAGAGGAGGGAACGGCTCAGCATGGCACCAAGAGAGGAAGGGAAAGGCTCTGCAGAACAGCATGAAAAAGAAACACTCTGTCCTTCACTGAGAGACAAGCTCTGCAGAGTATCCAGATGAAGCTGGTCTGCAGAGGAGTGAGAGGAGACAGGAGAAAGGCTCTGCAGAGCAGTGAAAGAGAAAAGGAGAAGGGCTCTGCACAACAGTGAGAGGAGAGAAAAGGAGCAGGGCTCTGCAGAGAAGCAGGAGGTGAGGATATTTAAGGCAGTTGTGGTGTTTTGTTATAATGCGCTACACTATATGGGTGATCCACAAATTCAAGCTGCTTTTTCCTCTTTCTCCAGCTTCACCATCAATTTTAAGGTGGGATATAACAACGACATCGCTCTGCACATGAATATCCGGAGTTCCAAGTCAGTGGTCGTCAGGAACAGCTTCATAAATGGCGCTTGGGGTGAAGAGGAGAAGGAGATCCCGAAAAACCCCTTCAAACAGGGAGAATTCTTTGATGTGAGTGATCAGAGCGAGTCTAGCCAAAGAGACTGTGCCTGTGAGCCGGACCCCCCTAATATAGGGGCGTATAGAGACTTGGACCCACCTCATATAGGGGCGTATAGAGACCTGGACCCACCTCATATAGGGGCGTATAGAGACCTGGACCCACCTCATATAAGGACGTATAGAGAGTCGGACCTGCCTCATATGGGGTCGTATAGAGAGCATCGGACCCCCCTCATATAGGGACGTATAGAGACCTGGACCCACCTCATATAAGGATGTATAGAGAGTCGGACCCGCCTCATATAGGGGCGTATAGAGAGCTGGACCTGCCTCATATGGGGACGTATAGAGAGCTGGACCCTCCTCGCACAGGAACGTATAGAGAAGCGGACCCACGCTCATACAGGAATGTATAGAGGGTCGGACCTGCCTCATATACGGACATATAGAGAACCGGACCCTTCTCATACAGGGACATATGGAGAGCCAAACCCTCCTCATACAGGGACCCAACTTAACCCTTTCCTCAGGAACCGTATATACACCCCATCACAGGGACATATAGAGAGATGGACTCGACTCACACACACAGGGACATATAGGGGGAGGTGTATGTGATTAGTAGTGGCACATAATGATGTGTACACAGCGTGTTGTATGAGGGACACAGAGGGCAGTATTACATAGTTGGTGCTAAAATGGGGACATTAAGGTGGATAATGTGCTCCTGCAGGTTTCTCCTTGGTGTCCCCGCTTTAGCTCCATAATGCAGCGCAGAGCCCTTGGATACTTGAGGCAGCCCTAATGCGCCGCCCCGCGCACCCCCTCCATGGAGTCCATAGTTTTGACTGATCACATGACCTGCAGGATCTCGCCTCTCGTGAGATCCTGCAGGGTGGCGGATTGATCGCGGAGGGACACTGGGGAATTTTTTACCCCAGTCTCACTCTGCTGCCGGCGGCCAGAAGCGGCGGATGGAGCCACAGGATGAGAGGTGAGTATCTGATTTTTGGGGGGGATTTGAAGCTGGTGAGAACTGATTCTGCAGAAGTGATACTACCAGTTAAGCACCGCTTGGAGCTAGTGCTAACTATTGATTTAACCACAGAGGGACGGTAATTAATGGTAGAACTTTGTAATCCTAAAGCTAATTAACCCTTTGCGTCTCAATGTTAAGCATAGAGAGCGCAAAGTACAGTAACCGCGCACAATCTCTGAAACGCTGACGGGTTTTTCAACCCTTTAGCATTTGTATTGACCATTTGGTCGGTCTGAACTTGGTCAACCAGAGCTAAAGTTAACACTCACACACCTGAACACTAACGTTAGCGTCAAGAATGTAGTAGGACACAGAGTGGGCAGTAGAAGCAATGAGTGGGATGGTTTTGGGGTGCATTCCTCAAACTTCCATTAATGCATGTTGACCTCATCCTTTTTCAGATCTCTGTACGCAGCGGGGAGAAGCAGTTTAAGGTTTATGTAAATGGAACTCATTGCTTCAACTATGAGCACCGACTCTGGAACCTGCAGCAAGTGGACACTTTGGATGTGGAAGGGGATGTGAAGCTCTGCTTTGTACATTCCTAATGCTGATTATGCTCCATGTTTCCCTAATGCCTGTGCCTTTACTAAGACCCTGCTTACACCCTACCAACCATATCTCTACCCAACCACGATTCCATCAACCTCTCCATCCACCCACCCATATCTCTATCCAACCATATCTCTATCCAACCATATCTCTACCCAACCACGTTTCCATCCAACTTTCCATCCACCAAACCATATCTGTCCCCAACCATGCTTCCATCAAACTCTCCATCCCCCAAACCATATCTACCCCACCATGCTTCCATCCAACTCCACCCAACCAACCATGCTTCCACCCAACCATGGGCCCCCATCACTTCCTTAACGCTAGCACTCACATACGTGAGCGTTAGGTTCAGGGGTGGACTGACAACTAGTGGGGCCCCCGGGCAGTAGAAGATAATGGGCCCCCTTGTGCCCTGCCCACAGTAGGGTTAGGGTTAGGAATTAGGGTTAAAAACTAGGGTTAGGGTTAGGAGTTAGGGTTAGAAGCTAGGGCTAAGGTTAGGGTTAGAAATTAGGGTTAAAAGCTAGGGTTAGGGTTAGGAATTAGGGTTAGGAGTTAGGGTTAGGAGTTTGGGTTAGGGTTAGGAATTAGGGTTAGAAGCTAGGGTTAGGGTTAGGAGTTAGGGTTAGAAGCTAGGGTTAGGAGTTAGGGTTAAGAGTTAGGGTTAGAAGCTAGGGTTAGGGTTATGGTTAGAAGTTAGGGTTAGAAGCTAGGGTTAGGGTTATGGTTAGGAATTAGGGTTAGAAGATAGGGTTAGGGTTAGGAATTAGGGTTAGTAGCTAGGGTTAGGAGTTAAGGTTAGAAGCTAGGGTTAGGGTTAGGAGTTAAGGTTAGAAGCTAGGGTTAGGGTTAGTGTTATAAACTAGGGTTAGGAGTTAGGGTTAGAAGCTAGGGTTAGGCGTTAGGGTTAGGAGTTAGGGTTAGGAGTTAGGGGTTAGGGTTAGGAATTAGGGGTTAGGAGTTAGGAGTTGGGGGTTAGGGTTAGGAGTTAGGAGTAGGGGTTAGGGTTAGGAGTTAGGGTTAGGGGTTAGGAGTTAAGGTTAGAAGCTAGGGTTAGGGTTAGGAGTTAGGGTTAGGGTTAGAAACTAGGAGTTAGGAGTTAGGGTTAGGAGTTAGGGTTAGGAGTTAGGGTTAGAAGCTAGGGTTAGGGTTAGAAGCTAGGGTTAGGGTTGGGAGTTAGGGTTAGGAGTTAGGGTTAGAAGCTAGGGTTAGGGTTAGGAGTTAGGGTTAGGGTTAGCCATTAGAGAGGGAGGGAGATACAGTCAGAAAAGAATCATAATGAGAAGAATGGGAGATAGAGACAAAGTAATAGGGAGAGTGTGATGGGGAGAAAGAGGACAGAAATGAGGAGAGAAAGTGAAAATTAGAGAAAAGCTGAAACATAAGGACAGATAGAAAATAGATAAACTCATATTCAGAAAGAGAAACAAAAACAATAAGAGAGAGGAGTGGATTAACAGACAGACAGACAGACCTCTCCCCCCCCCTCCTCAAAACTCACCAGATTCTTGCTTCGTTCCAGCTCTCCCAGGCAGCTGCTCCTCGTGCTGGTTGTCTCCCGGCATCATTACAGCAGGGGCTTCCGGTCACATGACCACTCCCTGCTTGGGGTCAGTGCAGCTGCAGCACAGCGGATGCTGCTGGAACCATGTGATGCCGGGAAACTGAAATCTTGCACAGGGACTTATAGTGTCAGTTCTCTTGCTCCACACAGGAGATCCAGGCCCATGCCCGACCGGTCAGTCTGCCCCTGGTTAGGTTAAATGAGTCTAACGCGTGCCGCCGGATCACCTCCCGAACGCTAGTGGGTTAAAAAACCCGTTAGCGCATTGGCTGTAGCGTTTTATAGAGCAAGCTTACTTTACCTTGCGCTCTCTGTGCATAACATGGGGAGCGCAAAGAGTAATCAGCGCTGGACGCTATTTAATGCACCGATGCGGTTACTCACACCTAGAAGCTGGTGCTAAGTGATTGCACTTCTGCAGAATCATTGATCACCAGCTGTAAATTCACCCCAAAAAATCAGATACTCTCCTCTCATCCCGTGGCGCAAATGGGGGCCCGATCCACCACTCCTGCCCGCCAGGAGCAGAGTGAGACTAGGGACAAATAGTCCCCAGTCTCCCTCTACAGATCACTCCACGGCCCTGCACGTTCTCCTGAGAGCGAGATCGTGCAGGTAATGTGGCCTGGCAGCACACGACTCCATGGAATCCTATGTACTCCAGGAGGTGATACTCGCGGCAACGCGTTACCGCTGCGGCGAGTATCCAGGAGTTTAGGGCTGCGTTACAGGGCAGGCTGCTGAATCAGCACCTGTACCGTAATATGGAGTTAAAATGGGGACGCAAAGGGCAAACCTGCAAGCGCAGCTTTTCTGTTAGCGTCCCCGTTTTAGCGACAGGGACATGATCATGCCCAATATCTCTACACAAACAAGCTTCCATCCAACTCTCTAACCACCCACCCATATCCCTACCAAACCATCTTTCTACGCCACTACGCTTCCATCCAACTCCACCTACCCAACCGTGTCTCTACCTATCCACGCTTCCACCCAACCATATCTCTTCATAACCACGCTTCCACCCAACCATATCTCTTCATAACCATGCTTCCACCCAACCATATCTCTTCATAACCATGCTTCCACCCAACCATATCTCTTCATAACCATGCTTACACCCAACTCTTTGACCACCCAACCATATTTCTACCCAACTATGAATTCATCCAACCATTTCTATACCCCACCAAGTTTCCATCCAACCTCACCCACCAACCATGTCTCCCTAGCAACGCTTCCATCCCTCTCCATTTACCTAACCAAGCCTCTATTCAACCCTGCTTCAAGTTCCACCAAAGCATATCTCTATTCAACCAGCGTCTCCCCACCCGTGTTCTACTGAAATGTTCCTCTACCACACGAAGCTTCAGATAGCCATGCCGTACTGAACCCTGTCCCTCTGCTCAAACAGAATCTTGATCTATTGGTGGTATCTCAACCCACAAAACGTCCACATACCTTTTCCTTCACTCAGTTTAAATATGGTCCCAAGTTTCCACCCATATCTTCATCCATCCATGTCTTAGCTCTACTGAGCTAAAACTCCTCAAAACCCTGATCTACCCAATTCCAAACCATGTCCCAATCCTTAACTCAATCCATGCATTTATACTTCCAAACCATGACCCATGTCTACGTCACCTGAGCCATGGCAAAACCACCCACACGACGACTAGGCGCTATCAGACACACTGTAACTACGAAGGACAAATGAACCTGCAGCTCACACCCTCCCCCCGCACACACTTCCTAAGCTTTTCACTAAGTCACGTGTCACAAACCATTTTGACTGCATCTTCCCCATCACATGCCGCAACATCACCAGCTTCTCCATGCCACCCGTCCCCGATCGACCCACATTGGTAGAAAAAAAGGAATAAAATGCACCTGGGAAAGAAACGTGTCCTCTGTGTCTTTGTTACTGTGCGTGTGTGTGTGTAAGTAGGCAGACACTTACTCATTGCCACCATCAGGGCATTACGCCCCATGCTGTAGTAAGGGGTCCCACCGTTGGCAGTGCCCTTCCTTAATGTCAGCTCCGGTATCGGACTCTAGGAGTCCGAATCCGAAGCTGTGTACTGGCCGGCCGCTTCCTGGTCGGCTGGCTGAGCGGGACAAGCAGCATGCATGCCTCTTCATAGCACAATGCTTTGGCTCCGCCCTTAAGTCACATGTGTGACCATTACAGAGAAGACGTAGAGAAGAAAGAGCACAGAGCAGGAGAAGAAGAAGCAGAAGGAGAAGACCAGGACAGAAGACCGGTGAGCCAAGGCCCAGCCAGACCCTAAGGCCCAGCCAGACCTCAGGCCCAGCCAGACCCCAGGGCCTAACCAAGGCCCAACCAGACCCCGGGGCTCAACCAGGGCCAAGACCCAAGGCCCAGACCAGCCCCAGCAAAGGCACAGCCAAGCCCCAGGGCCCAGACAAACTCATAGGCCCAGACCAGCCCCTGGTTCCAGGCCAGCCTTTAAGGCCTAGGCCAACCTCAGGGCCCAGCCAAGCCCAAGGGCCATCATACGCACAGCACATTCCTGTGAGTTTTATTGCTGTGGAGCTCTGTGATACAGTAATGTGCAGTGTGTATGAGTGTATCACATAGCTCCACAGCAATAAAACTCACAGAAATGTGCAGTGTGTATGAGCGCATCACAGAGCTCCACAGCAATAAAACTCACAGTAATGTGCAGTGTGTATGAGTGTGAGTTTTATTGCTGTGGAGCTCTGTGATAGGCTCATACACAGCTCACATTACTGTGAGTTTTATTGCTGTGGAGCTCTGGGTTACGCTCATACACACTGCACATTACTGTGAGTTTTATTGCTGTGGAGCTCTGTGATAGGCTCATACACAGCTCACATTACTGTGAGTTTTATTGCTGTGGAGCTCTGGGTTACGCTCATACACACTGCACATTACTGTGAGTTTTATTGCTGTGGAGCTCTGGGATACGCTCATACACACTGCACATTACTGTGAGCTTTATTGCTGTGGAGCTCTGGGATACGCTCATACACACCGCACATTACTGAGTTTTATTGTTGTGGAACTGTGTTATGTCCTTTTTTTTGTTTTTGGAAGGGGGCAAAAAGCTGTTAAAGGTTGAGGGAGTGCACGGGGGCCCCATCGTGAGGTTCAGTAAGGGGCCCCATCATTTCTGATGGCTGCCCTGCACTTACTCTCCACAAACCGTAGAAGACTCTTCATCAATACAAACCAATGTACCGGTTCCTGTTCAGGGCCCCGGCGGCCATCTTTACAGGTTCATGGCTTTACCGCTAGACATTTGATACCTGTGTCTCTCGTTCACCCTAATTTCAATGGGAGTGTGATGGAACCGTTCCCTTCCATCTGTCCTGACTCTCCAGACACCCCTTCGTTGCAGTCAGCCCGGCTACTGGGAGCGCTGTCCTCAGCACCGTTAGGAGCCGTTAGGAATCTCCAGAAGGCCGCTCGGTACCTTCTGAGGGTGATAGTGTATAGTGTATAGTGTTAGCGTCGCTGAAATAAAGACACCAGGCGCGGCTGTATGCTTTAAAACAGGATCCTCTCTCTCTGAGCTCTGAGAGTTCTCTGACTTTTTAATGAACAAAACGCCACCATTTATGCTGAAATCCAACAGTCATAATTTGCATAAAATGACGCACCTCGTCCTACCCATACTAATTACATTATGTCAGTTATTTACAATAAACATTCTTTACATTCTTTAGCCTTCAGCTCACACAACAGTTGTATATCCATTGTTCTAACACATCAGATTAAACACACACTATCAGAGATCCCTTGAATTAAACATGCAGCTAGATAATGGGAAAAGCCCTGGTGCATAAATTACACAGCAGTAAAGCTTGTTTACTGTATACACAAAAACAAATTTACCTACAGAAATAGAAGTATTTTTAAAATTAAAGTTACGCCATTTTACACTAAACTAATTAAACTAAAACCAAACGATGTAAAATATATTTAAAAACACACGATATAAATGAACATAAAGTCTCTTGGGGTTTGAAGCGTGGAGCGCCACGTCAGCTCCATGACAGGGAGCACTCGGAGTGCTGGATAACTCCCGGCATCTCTCCCCAAACACCAGACACAGTTCCGTGCAGCGAAGAAGAATGATCTTTACTCTATAATGGTGAGAGGTTTATAAGAGAAATGGTAGGAAGGGGGTAAAATGACACAATCAGCACAGCACGCTGTCTATACAAGGTGTCTGAGATGTATCCGTGCGAGAGAGACAGCAGCGTGTCCAAAATGTATCCGTGCGATATACAGCAGCGTGTCCGAGATGTATCCGTGTGAGAGAGATACAGCAGCGTGTCCAAGATGTATCCGTGTGAGAGAGATACAGCAGCGTGTCCAAGATGTATCTGTGCGAGATACAGCAGTGTGTCTGAGATGTATCCGTGTGAGAGAGATACAGCAGCGTGTCCGAGATGTATCCGTGAGAGAGATACAGCAGCGTGTCTGAGATGTATCCGTGTGAGAGAGATACAGCAGCGTGTCTGAGATGTATCCGTGTGAGAGAGATACAGCAGCGTGTCCGAGATGTATCCGTGTGAGAGAGATACAGCAGCGTGTCCGAGATGTATCCGTGTGAGAGAGATACAGCAGCGTGTCTGAGATGTATCCGTGCGAGATACAGCAGCGTGTCTGAGATGTATCCGTGTGAGAGACAGCAGCATGTCTGAGAAATATCCGTGCGAGAGAGATACAGCAGCTTGTCCGAGATGTATCCGTGTGAGATACAGCAGCGTGTCCATGATGTATCCATGCAAGAGATACAGCAGCATGACCGAGATGTATCCGTGTGAGAGAGATACAGCAGCGTGTCCGAGATGTATCCGTGCGAGAGAGAAAGCAGTGTCTCTGAGATGTATCCGTGTGAGAGAGATACAGCAGCGTGTCCGAGATGTATCCGTGAGAGAGATACAGCAGCGTGTCTGAGATGTATCCATGCGAGAGATACAGCAGTGTGTCTGAGATGTATCCGTGCGAGATACAGCAGCGTGTCCGAGATGTATCCGTGCAAGAGATACAGCAGCGTGTCCGAGATGTATCCGTGTGAGAGAGATACAGCAGCGTGTCTGAGATGTATCCGTGCGAGAGAGACAGCAGCGTCTCTGAGAAGTATCCGTGAGAGAGATACAGCAGCGTGTCTGAGATGTATCCGTGTGAGAGAGACAGCAGCGTGTCTGAGATGTATCCGTGTGAGAGACAGCAGTGTGTCTGAGATGTATCCGTGCGAGAGAGACAGCAGCGTGTCCGAGATGTATCCGTGCGAGAGATACAGCAGCGTGTCCGAGATGTATCTGTGTGAGAGAGATACAGCAGCGTGTCCGAGATGTATCCGTGTGAGAGAGATACAGCAGCGTGTCTGAGATGTATCCGTGCGAGAGAGACAGCAGCGTCTCTGAGAAGTATCCGTGAGAGAGATACAGCAGCGTGTCTGAGATGTATCCGTGCGAGAGAGACAGCAGCGTCTCTGAGATGTATCTGTGAGAGAGATACAGCAGCGTGTCTGAGATGTATCTGTGTGAGAGAGATACAGCAGCGTGTCTGAGATGTATCCGTGAGAGAGATACAGCAGCGTGTCCGAGATGTATCCGTGCGAGAGAGATACAGCAGCGTGTCCGAGATGTATCCGTGAGATACAGCAGCGTGTCTGATATGTATCCGTGGGAGAGAGACAGCAGCGTGTCCGAGATGTATCCGTAAGAGAGGTACAGCAGCGTGTCTGAGATGTATCCGTGAGAGAGATACAGCAGCGTGTCCGAGATGTATCCGTGCGAGATACAGCAGCGTGTCTGACATGTATCCGTGTGAGAGAGATACAGCATCGCTGTTTAATCTTAACTGCTCCCGATCTGCCAGAGAAATGAAGGGCACGCTTCGCCTTGTAACTCCGCCTCGGGTGCCAAACGCCGAAACAGGTCCCACTTAAATCTAGATAATGCATCTACCACCGTATTTTTTACCCCCGGAATATGCTTTGCCCTGAAATTTATATTCCGCTTCAGACAGATCAACACCAGATACCTGACATAGGCTATAACCTGGGGGGATGATGCCGACATGTTATTCAGTACCTGCACCACTCCCTGATTATCCGACCAGAACAGGATGCTCTTATTCTCTAGTTCTTCCCCCCACAGCTCGACTGCCGCTACAATGGGAAAGAGTTCCAGCAAAACCAAATTCTTCACCCACCCTCTTTGAATGCACTCTAGAGGCCATTCTCCTGCGCACCATCTACCATTCAAATATGCCCCAAACCCTGCGCCTCCTGCCGCGTCTGTAAACAGCTGTATCTCTTCCGCAGTCACTCTCTGCTCCCAAAATCTCACTCCGTTAAAACCTTGCAGAAAAACATCCCAAACTCTTAAATCCGCCTTGACCTGCTGTCCTAAACTAATCTGAAAATTTGGCCCCCGTCACTCCCCTGGTACACATCTCTAGACGTCTTTTAAAAATTCTACCAACCGTAATCACCCGGCATGCAAAATTCAGCAAACCCAACAACCTCTGCAAATCCTTCAATTTTATTTTCCTCCCTTCCATAGCCTGTCTAATAGCCAGCCTCATCTTAGCCACTTTGTCCTCGGGCAACCTGCAACTCTGTCTCACAGGGTCGATTTCAATTCCCAAAAATGTCAGCTTCGCACAGGGCCACTCTGACTTATCCTCTGCCACTGGCACCCCAAGCCGCCTAAATGTTCCCAACAGCACCTCCATGACCCTCCTGCATTCACCAGACCCCTCTGAACCCACTATCAAGAAATCATCCAAGTAATGCACAATGCCCTTACTGCCGGCTTCCTTCTCTACCACCCAATGCAAGAAAGTGTAGCGCTCACTCCCGGAGGAGCCGCTGAAATTGAACCTCGGGTCAGTCTCCCCGCACTAGGGAATAAATATACTCCAGCACCGTTGTGGATTTTATAAATTATGTAGTTTACTAGAATAAATGGCATATAATGAATAACACGGTGTTCGTAGATATATTTACAGTACTTCGTAATGCGGGAAACGCGCAGCGGAAAAGAAATACGATGCTTCGTAATTCGAGGAACGCGCAGCGGAAAAGAAATACGATGCTTCGTAATTCGAGAAACGCGCAGCGGAAAAGAGAAAATACAAGGCTTCGTAATTCGAGAAACGCGCAGCGGAAAAGAAAAGGAAAAAATAAATCTTTAACCCCCTTTTGTGTTTGGGGAGTGAGTCCCGCACAGGTTATGTCCCAGAATGTACGTGTGTGTGTGTTATGGTACCCGGGTACAATATTCAACTGGCCAGTGAATTGCTTAAGAGGTATCTTCGACTAGTCAAGTTGGGGCCCTGTGGGTTTTGGAAACAAACAGCAGCGTGCTTTCTTTATTCACAAACGGCCTGGAAGGCCTCTCACCCATCCGCCAGATACTTGGTGCTCCGCTCGACCCAGGACGTCTCTCCGCTCGATCTTGGCTGGGATTCTCTGGGCTACCGGATCCGCTGTCTTGCCTTTCTGTAGCTGCTGCAAGATGTCCAGCTCACCGCCTGCTCTCCCTGTCCGATCGATCTTGCGGTGCTCCTAACTCGGGGTCCTCTCGCTCACTTGGTATCAGCGTGGGTATTCCTGTGAATCTCTGGGTCTTCCTCTGGTAAGGCTGAATAACCCGGTCTTTAGCTCTGTCAGGCCCAAGCTGCGCTCCGGCCTAGTCACTGTCTCGTTCTGCTGCTCTGCGTCTTGCTCCTCTCACTCCCTGGCGCGCTCTGCCAGCTCTCTCCACGAGGCTCAGGATATAAGGGTCTGTGTCCCACCCACTTCCTGTGTCCGCTCCCAAAGCATGCCGGGAAATGTAGTCCCAATGTTCAATGTCTCGTATTGCGCTTGTCTCCCTCCGGTGGCCAAAAATAGGTACTGCCATGACAGGGAATTAAACCCAGCGCTACACTCTCCCCCTCCTAGAACTCTTGGGTCTCTCCAAGGAGGTACAACAGTTTCATTACATTTCAACACAGTTTAGGCAACATATACAGGCTCAGCAGCAAGCATACAGTGGGTTAGATACACTTCCTCAAGTTGACTCATGTTTTGTGCTCCAATCTGCTCCCCCCACTGCGCTTACCGCCGGCCCGACTACCGAGTGACACGGCACTCGGCGTCTCATGCGACCTGGAGTGACCCTGGGGAGGGGTTGGCGGGCCGTGGAAGGGGACCCCTGAGTGAGACCAGCCTGACCACCAAGTGACACGGCACTCGGCGTCTCGAGCAGCTGGCCTACTGACCTTGTTGGAGAATGGATCGTGTGCGGAACAGCGTTCGGATGAAGGAATCGGATTTCCATCGGGTGGGGTTCGGAACTCCTTTGATTATTAATCGGATCTCCGTCGATCGTATGTAGCGCTCGATGTACCGAAGTGCGGTAGACGCGCCGCGGTTTCGGATCAGAAAACGGGATCGAGGAGTAGCCGATCGTTCGATCAGGTCGAAGCGCGTCCGATGCACCTCTGTTCTGATCCGGGATGCAGACACAGGGCGGTCGGATCGTACCTCGATCGGGAATAACGTACCCTGAAGGTC
>RXON01000137.1:0-90901 GCA_009667805.1 Leptobrachium leishanense | reverse complement strand
GCTACTTGCACTTATTGTTGCATAAAATAAGGAAAAAAGCGAGGAATATGTAAAAATTGGGTATTGCTAAACTCAGTACTAAATTTAGAAACTACTAAAGAATAAAAATTTTTTGACGGTTGTTGATACATAAGAAATTTTGGGGGTCAAAGTTCGAAAAAGTGGTGTTTTTTCAATTTTTGTGTCATATTTCACAATATTTTTAAGTAAATTATATGAAATGATGAAAAAAATGGTATCTTTATAAAGTCCATTTAGTGACGAGAAAAACAGTGTAAAATATGTGTGGGTTACATAAACGAGTAAGAGGAAAATTTGACGTAAACACTTAGGCTAGGGTCAGATGAGCGCATTTTGCACGGACTGTGCGTCCGTGCAGTACGGACGTACTTTCTGACTGACGACAAGGTAGTGGCCACACAGTCCGTTTTTTTCACTGACGGATTTTTTGACTGATGTAGCAGGGAAAATAAATTACAATGAAAAAACATTCTGTCCGTCAAAAATGCTGGACGTATAAATGCAGTCCGTCTGACCTTGCTCCATCACTCACACACAAAGCTATGCGGACGTTGTGGACGTGGCGCACTCCGCACGTCCGTTCTAGCAGTATTACGTTCTTGCCTAACCTGCGTCCGTTTGCAGCGTCCGTCAGCCCCCGCACTTCTGTGCGGACGTACTTCGTGTGTGGGGCTTCATTTAACACAATTGTATGCTATCACGGACGTACTTATGTGCGGCAACACGGACGTTAACACTGCGCTCGTCTGACCCTAGCCTAAGAGCGCAGAAACGTAAAAACAGCAGCGGTCACGAACGGACGGATTCGTGTAAAACCGCCCGGTCACTAAGGGGTTAATGTAGCATATGAATCCACACACTGCTGGGAAGCGCCTCTCTGCGGTATAATTAATGCAGCATATGAATCCACACACTGCTGGGAAGCGCCTCTCTGCAGTATAATTAATGAAGCATATGAATCCACACACTGCTGGGAAGCGCCTCTCTGCAGTATAATTAATGCAGCATATGAATCCACACACTGCTGGGAAGCGCCTCTCTGCAGTATAATTAATGCAGCATATGAATCCACACACTGCTGGGAAGCGCCTCTCTGCAGTATAATTAATGCAGCATATGAATCTACACACTGCTGGGAAGTGCCTCTCTGCAGTATAATTAATGCAGCATATGAATCCACACACTGCTGGGAAGCGTCTCTCTGCAGTATAATTAATGCAGCATATGAATCCACACACTGCTGGGAAGCGCCTCCCTGCAGTATAATTACTGTAGCATATGAATCCGCACACTGCTGGGAAGTGCCTCTCTGCGGTATAATTAATGCAGCATATGAATCCACACACTGCTGGGAAGCACCTCTCTGCGGTATAATTAATGCAGCATATGAATCCACACACTGCTGGGAAGCGCCTCTCTGCAGTATAATTAATGCAGCATATGAATCCACACACTGCTGGGAAGCACCTCTCTGCGGTATAATTAATGCAGCATATGAATCCACACACTGCTGGGAAGCGCCTCTCTCTGCAGTATAATAATGCAGTATATAAATCCACACACTGCTGGGAAGCGCCTCTCTGCAGTATAATTAATGCAGCATATGAATCCACACACTGCTGGGAAGCGCCTCTCTGCAGTATAATTAATACAGCATATGAATCCACACACTGCTGGGAAGCGCCTCTCTGCAGTATAATTAATGCAGCATATGAATCCACACACTGCTGGGAAGCGCTCTCTGCAGTATAATTAATACAGCATATGAATCCACCACTGCTGGGAAGCGCCTCTCTGCAGTATAATTAATACAGCATATGAATCCACACCTGCTGGGAAGCGCCTCTCTGCAGTATAATTAATGCAGCATATGAATCCACACACTGCTGGGAAGCGCCTCTCTGCAGTATAATTAATGCAGCATATGAATCCACACACTGCTGGGAAGCGCCTCTCTGCAGTATAATTAATGCAGCATATGAATCCACACACTGCTGGGAAGCACCTCTCTGCAGTATAATTAATACAGCATATGAATCCACACACTGCTGGGAAGCGCCTCTCTGCAATGTAATTAATGCAGCATATGAATCCACACACTGCTGGGAAGCGCCTCTCTGCAGTATAATTAATGCAGCATATGAATCCACACACTGCTGGGAAGCACCTCTCTGCAGTATAATTAATACAGCATATGAATCCACACACTGCTGGGAAGCGCCTCTCTGCAATGTAATTAATGCAGCATATGAATCCACACACTGCGGAGAAGCACCTCTCTGCAGTATAATTAATGCAGCATATGAATCCACACACTGCTGGGAAGCGCCTCTCTGCAATGTAATTAATGCAGCATATGAATCCACACACTGCTGGGAAGCGCCTCTCTGCAATGTAATTAATGCAGCATATGAATCCACACACTGCGGGGAAGCACCTCTCTGCAGTATAATTAATGCAGCATATGAATCCACACACTGCTGGGAAGCACCTCTCTGCGGTATAATTAATGTAGCATATGAATCCACACACTGCTGGGAAGCGCCTCTCTGCAGTATAATTAATGCAGCATATGAATCCACACACTGCTGGGAAGCGCCTCTCTGCAGTATAATTAATACAGCATATGAATCCACACACTGCTGGGAAGCGCCTCTCTGCAATGTAATTAATGCAGCATATGAATCCACACACTGCGGGGAAGCACCTCTCTGCAGTATAATTAATGCAGCATATGAATCCACACACTGCTGGGAAGCGCCTCTCTGCGGTATAATTAATGCAGCATATGAATCCACACACTGCTGGGAAGCGCCTCTCTGCAGTATAATTAATGCAGCAGCTGAATCCACACACTGCTGGGAAGCACCTCTCTGCGGTATAATTAATGCAGCATATGAATCCACACACTGCTGGGAAGCGCCTCTCTGCGGTATAATTAATGCAGCATATGAATCCACACACTGCTGGGAAGCGCCTCTCTGCAGTATTATTAATGCAGCATATGAATCCACACACTGCTGGGAAGCGTCTCTCTGCAGTATAATTAATACAGGGTATGAATCTTACAAGAAAAGAGAAGTGAAGCCACACGTGGATTTGAAGAAGACAAGCAGACGCTGCTTTCTTGCTAGAAGGACACGTTCATGGATTACATTGCCAAAAAAAAAAAAATACAGCCGGTATTCTACAATGAAAATACCAGCCGGTACCAAAATAATCCCATCAGTATCAATGTAAAAAATATCCCTCGTTTTTATTAACTATTTATTCAACAGTTTATTTTTTTTTACTTGCAGCAAAAAGTCTATTTATTTGTTCTTTAAAGGATTTTTTAGGCATTTTTTGGGATTTTTGGTGACATTTATTATTTTAAAACAACGGGGCTTTTATTCTTTGCTGAACGTAGCAGTCTATGGGGCTGAAACCTTAACCATGGACAGCAGAGGGACTGCTGTCTATGGTACTGAATGAATAGTATTCAATCAGTACCATGGACACATCAGCCCCTCTGCTATTCATGTACTGAAACGATTTCAGCACCAAAAACTGTGGGATTAGGTCGGTATCTTTCTTTTTACTCCAATCCAAGTAATTAATTCACCCGTTTCACATTCCGAAGTAACTAATAAAAATGAAAAAAACAAATTAACTTAAAATCTTGGCTGGGGATGACATGTGGGGAACGTCCTCATTGACTCCCACTATATGCGGAGCACGTTCCCCACAAGCCATCCGCTCGGCGGGAGCCCGGAGAGACACTCACTGCTCTCCTCCGGAGTCCCGCGGTGGTCTTACTTCTAGCAAGTCAGATGGTGTCATTTTCGGACAACCCCCGGGACATCGCATGGAAGGGAGGGGGGATCCTTTCGGATCCCTCTCCCTCCCAATCGGGAGGTCGCAGCCACACAAACCAGGCACCGCTTAAAAGGGGAGAGTCTCCCCTTTTAAGCGATACCTGGTTTTAACCCCTTTAACCCCATCCGGCACTGGATTGCAGCCTAGCTCCGGTGGGGGCTGCCATCTTGGATGGCAGCTCCACCTCCGGGTCCCCCCAGCCACCTAACGTCATCACGCATGACGTGATGACGCCAGTTACCTGGGGAGCCCCTACCTGCCCGGGGATTTCCCAAGGTCTGAGCATGGCCTTTCAAATGATACCAAACATGACCATGTTTGAAGTAAAACAAAATAATTAAAATAAAAATAATTTAAAATAAAATTATTTTTTTTTTTTTTAAAAAAACATGTTTTTTTATTTGTGTGTTGTTTTTATTAATGCAGCAATATTGTTCCCATTTCAATTATAATGTGAACAATGATGCTGCACTAATGATTTTTTTCTATGGGGTGCGTTTGCTATAAATCACGCAATTTCCCCAATTCTAATTTTTTTAACAAGCGCACCCCATAGAAAATATAACCGCAAACACTCGCATGATAAAATGTGAAAAAAACCACTTTACACGTTGTAGATGATTAAAAATTCAAATTTTATTGCATTTTTTGTTATAATATACAGGCAGGTCATAACGTATACCTATAATAATGATATATTATGAATCTGCCGAGTCTGCCGGGAAGAATGATATATAATATGTCTGGGTTGTATAATAAAACGTGGCTTCAAATCGCACTTAAACATGAGGAGTAAAAGCGGTAAAAATTAGCTCAGCAGTGAAAGGGTTAAAAATTTAAAATGAATCGATCTGAAAAATAAAAAAGTGATAAAAACAATAAATCTGAAAAAATAGAAAACTTATAAAAACAAAAAACAAAACGATCCGAAAAATGTAAAAGTAATAAAAACTAAATAACAAATCAATCCGAAAAAACGAAAAATTTATGAAAAACAAAATCGATTGAAAAACAAAAAAGTAATAAAAACTAAATAACAAATTGATCCGAAAACATAATACCGGCCACCCGAAATAATGAATCCATCCGAAATAACGAATCACGGTATTATAACGAACAAACGGAAATAAAAAAAAGAAACAAAATGACCTGAAACAGAAGGAAACGCAAAAAAACACAAAGAAAAAAATCTGAAAGGAAAGAAAGCATTTTGCTCATGTCTAGTTTTCACTGCTTTGTTCCATAAGATCAGATCTATGCTTCATAGGGCACAATGGTGATCTAAGACATATGCCAATCGTCATCGTGATCCTGCACCCAAATACTGAGTAGGCGATCTCACTTATATCATCTCGATACATCAAGCAATCGTGTCCTTCGAAGAAATTAGGATGCCGATTCCTTGGGCCCTTCAAGGTTACGAAAATCAGGTCCCCGACAGCGATATGCTTGGAAATACCCCAATTAATTTGTATGCACTATGCACCCAGTATTTAATGTATCGTTACGCTCCTGATCACTATCTCCACAGAATTCCTCTTACTCCGGGTCCTGTAGCAAGAAGAAGACCATTACCAAGTACTGAAGATCCTCGATGGTACAGACGCTCATTACAATATTTGGTACGATGGAAGAGATATGGTCCCGAAGACGATTCTTGGATACCCGCTTCGAATGTCGCTGTCCCCTCCTGGTCCGACATTTCCACTCCGCTCACCCCTATCACCCTTGTAGCAGAGCCTTGCTGGGTGGGCTATGTGGGGTTTCTGCCTAACCCTCGGACTCTCCGGTGGCATCGGGCTTTTCCTTGGCGATGAGTGGCCAGAGGCACTTTACTATGTGGACTCTCCCTGCACAAAGAAAGGAGAAGTGTGCTGCGCATGCGCAAGATCGGCCGCCTGCTTAAATATCTCGGTTGGCACCGGTCTATTTCGGCGCCCAGTGATGACGTCTCATGCTCCCGTCTTCATGATGGCACTACAATAAAGAAAGACGACGTATGGGTGAGTCCCTTGCTCAGTTATTTTGTTTCTCCGCACTAACCATTGAAGTGACCCTATTAACTTACTGACAGATTTCCTGGTTGTAACCCCTGCTTGTATAATACAATACATAAATACAATACAATTAATACATTAATACAATTAATACATTATAATTACATTGTTAAATACATTGGGAATGGGAAGGTGAGTTAGAGCAGCGGCATTGTTTGCTTTATAAGTAAAAGCACATAATGCCACTGCCATAGAACAGAGGAAAAAAAGGACAATTTGCATAATTGTTTTTTAGTTTTCTATTTTTACACACTTACTTGCTTTAAACCCCCCTGGCTTTGTTCCCGAGTGTGGCTCGGGGTTAACGTTCAGTGCTGAAAGCAGTATCTCCGAGCCACACTCAGGCTGGATACATACCTGTTCTGCACTCCCTCGCTGACCTCCGCGATCGCATTCTCCTCCGGCGATCGCAGCTTCCTGATTCCCTTCCCACGAGAAGGGAACCAGGAAGTGTGATGTCGCGATCGTCCGGAAGCGACTGCGGGGGACAGCGAGGGAGCGCAGGGCCAGGTAATGTATACAGCCCCAAGTGTGGCTCGGGGATACCGCTTTCAGCACTGAAAGTTAACCCCGAGCCGCACTAATACCACTAGGGGGCTGAAAAGAATTGTAACGATTCTGACATAGAAATTATGTCAGAATCGTAATGCCAGGGAGGTTAAAACCATGCCCTGGCCTTTCCAAAAAATACCGTAAATGACGCTATAGCTGCTATGGTTCTGAAGATACAGGGGGCCAAATGACCGTTAGTGCAGAGATAATTATCCTTTCTCTGGGCCTATTATGGGGCATGGGCCTGGAGCTGCAATAAACCTTAATTTGACACTGCATGTCCACATCAAGAAGCTAGGCATGTGAGAATGCATAAATGCAGGCCCTGTGTCCAGGCGCAGACTGACCAGTCGGGTAAATAGGACCTCGGCCGAGGGCCTGGCCAGGGCCTTGCATGCTGGTAGTCGGTCCAACTTCGCGAATCGCGATTGCCCTGTTGCTGCTCCCGGGCCAGCGCTCCTGCTAGGAGCTGCAGGCTCCGCCGGCCGCTGTCATTTCGATCCATCACGCTGCACGCTTGCTCTGGGCGCAGCGTGATCAAGGAAGTCGTTGGACAGCGGTGGCTGTCCAATAGCGAGTGAGAGTGGGGATAACCCCGCCCCTCAGCATGGACAGCCACCATGCACCAGAAATGAAGAGAATGAGAATGAAAACAAGGTGCTGCAGGGCCTGGGGGTTCTAAATTCACACTGGGGGCCTGGGGGTTCTAAATTCAAACTGGGGGCCTGGGGGTTCTAAATTCAAACTGGGGGCCTGGGGGTTCTAAATTCAAACTGGGGGCCTGGGGGTTCTAAATTCAAACTGGGGGCCTGGGGGTTCTAAATTCAGACTGGGGGGCCTGGGGGTTATAAATTCACACTGGGGGCCTGGGGGTTATAAATTCATACTAGGAGTTATTATTACATTGGGGGGACTAGGGTTATTATTTAATACATTGGGGGCTGGGGGTTGTTAATTCATACATGGGGGGCTGGGGTTTATTTTTTCACACTGGGGGTTACTAATTAATACATTGGGGGCTGGGGGTTATTAATTAATACATTTGGGGCCTGGGGATTATAGATTCATACATGGGGCGCCTATCTATCTGTATTTGTATCTATCTCTATCTACGTATCTGTATCTATCTGTATCTATCTATCTATCTATCTATCTGTATCTATCTATCTATCTATCTATCTGTATCGTTATCTATCTCTATCGTTATCTATCTGTATCTATCTGTATCGTTATCTATCTGTATCGTTATCTATCTCTATCTAATTATAGACCTGTGAGCTTAACATCTGTGGCTGGGAAAGTATTTGAGGGGTTACTAAGGGATAATATTCAGGAATTTATTGGGAGGTATAATGTAATTGGCAAAAATCAGCATGGTTTCATGAAACGCAGATCATGTCAGACTAACCTAATTACGTTCTATGAGGAAGTAAGTAGAAGTATAGATCAGGGGGTCGCAGTGGATGTGATTTACTTAGATTTTGCCAAAGCTTTCGACACAGTTCCACACAAAAGGTTACTATTTAAATTAAGAAAAAATGGTCTAGATGAAAATACTTGTTCTTGGATAGAAAACTGGCTAAAAGATAGGGTACAGAGAGTGGTCATAAATGGTACATTTTCAAGATGGACACCAGTGGTAAGTGGTGTCCCTCAGGGGTCTGTTATAGGACCAATACTATTCAATTTATTTATAAATGACCTTGAGATAGGCATTGAAAGTCATGTATCAGTGTATGCAGATGACACAAAGCTAGGAAAAGTAATACAATGTGAGCAGGATGTTACTTCGCTGCAGAGGGATTTAGATAGATTGGGGACTGGGCACTTAAATGGCAGATGAAATTTAATCTAGATAAATGTAAAGTTATGCACTTTGGAGTGAAGAACACACAAGCAATGTATACCCTAAATGGTACGGAGTTAGGGAAATCCAAGCAGGAGAAGGATTTGGGAATAATCATAGACTTCAAACTAAGTAACAATGTGCAATGACAAACAGCAGCTGCCAAGGCCAGCAAAGTACTGGCATGCATTAAAAGGGGAGTTCACTCACGGGATGAAAACATAATTTTGCCTCTGTATAAATCAATGGTCAGGCCGCACCTTGAATATGCCGTGCAATTTTGGGCACCTGTCTTAAAAAAAGATATTATATCGCTAGAAAAAGTGCAGAGACGGGCAACTAAATTAATAAGGGGGATGGAAGGGTTAAGTTATGAGGAAAGACTAACAAGCTTAAACCTGTTTAGTTTAGAGAAAAGGCGCCTTAGAGGGGATCTGATAATCTTATATAAATATATACGGGGCCTCAGAGGGATCTGATAACCTTATATAAATATATACGGGGCCATTATCAACCATTGTCTGATAACCTATTCATTAACAGGACTATACATAGGACACGGGGTCATCCATTTAGACTGGAAGAAAGAAAATTTAGCTTAAAGCATAGGAAGGGTTATTTTACGGTGAGAACAATAAAGCTGTGGAATTCTCTGCCTGTTGAGGTGGTTGGGTCAGAGTCTGTACAGACTTTTAAAAAACCACTGGATGACTTCCTGCAGACACAGAATATTAAGGGTTATAATATTTAATATGTGGGTAAAAGCTTCTTGATCCAAGGAGAAATCTGACTGCCATTCTGGGGTCAAGAAGGAATTTTTTCCCAGTATGTTGCATATTGGCAAGCATTCAGACTGGGTTTTTTGCCTTCTTTTGGATCAACAGCAGTAGGTTATGTGGGAGAGGCTGAACCCGATGGACGCATGTCTTTTTTCAGCCTATGTAACTATGTAACTATGTAACTATGTTATCTATCTCTATCGTTATCTATCTGTATCTATCTCTATCGTTATCTATCTCTATCTTTGTCTATCTTTATCTATCTCTATCTTTATCTCTATCTGTATCTATATCTATCTGTATCTATCTCTGTCTATTTATATCGTTATCTATCTCTGTCTGTAGCTATCTCTATCGGTATCTGTATCTATCGGTATCTGTAGCTATCTCTATCTGTAGCTATCTCTATCTGTAGCTATCTCTGTCTCTATCTGTAGCTATCTCTATCGGTATCTGTAGCTATCTCTATCTGTAGCTATCTCTATCTCTAATCTCTATCTGTAGCTATCTCTATCTGTAGCTATCTCTATCTGTAGCTATCTCTATCTCTAATCTCTATCTGTAGCTATCTCTATCTGTAGCTATCTCTGTCTCTATCTGTAGCTATCTCTATCTGTAGCTATCTCTGTCTCTATCTGTAGCTATCTCTATCTGTAGCTATCTCTATCTCTAATCTCTATCTGTAGCTATCTCTATCTCTATCTGTAGCTATCTCTATCTGTAGCTATCTCTATCTGTAGCTATCTCTATCTCTATCTGTAGCTATCTCTATCTGTAGCTATCTCTATCTGTAGCTATCTCTATCTCTATCTGTAGCTATCGCTATCTCTAGCTGTAGCTATCTCTATCTCTATCTGTAGCTATCTCTATCGGTATCTGTATCTATCTCTATCTGTATCTATCTCTATCTATAGCTATCTCTATCTCTATCTGTAGCTATCTCTATCTCTATCTGTAGCTATCGCTATCTCTATCTGTAGCTATCTCTATCGGTATCTGTATCTATCTCTATCGGTATCTGTATCTATCTCTATCTGTATCTATCTCTATCTGTATCTATCTCTATCTGTAGCTATCTCTATCTGTAGCTATCTCTATCTGTAGCTATCTCTATCTGTAGCTATCTCTATCTGTAGCTATCTCTATCGGTATCTGTATCTATCTCTATCGGTATCTGTATCTATCTCTATCTGTATCTATCTCTATCTGTATCTATCTCTATCTGTAGCTATCTCTATCTGTAGCTATCTCTATCTGTAGCTCATCTCTATCTGTAGCTATCTCTATCTGTAGCTATCTCTATCGTATCTGTATCTATCTCTATCGGTATCTGTATCTATCTCTATCTGTATCTATCTCTATCTGTATCTATCTCTATCTGTAGCTATCTCTATCTGTAGCTATCTCTATCTCTAATCTCTATCTGTAGCTATCTCTATCTCTATCTGTAGCTATCTCTATCTCTATCTGTAGCTATCTCTATCTCTATCTGTAGCTATCTCTATCTGTAGCTATCTCTATCTGTAGCTATCTCTATCTCTATCTGTAGCTATCTCTATCTGTAGCTATCTCTATCTGTAGCTATCTCTATCTCTATCTGTAGCTATCTCTATCTGTATCTATCTCTATCTGTAGCTATCTCTATCTGTAGCTATCTCTATCTGTAGCTATCTCTATCTGTAGCTATCTCTATCTGTAGCTATCTCTATCTCTATCTGTAGCTATCTCTATCTCTATCTGTAGCTATCTCTATCTCTATCTGTAGCTATCTCTATCTGTAGCTATCTCTATCTGTAGCTATCTCTATCTGTAGCTATCGCTATCTCTATCTGTAGCTATCTCTTTCTCTATCTGTAGCTATCTCTATTTCTATCTGTAGCTATCGCTATCTCTATCTGTAGCTATCGCTATCTCTATCTGTAGCTATCGTTATCTCTATCTGTAGCTATCTCTATCTGTAGCTATCTCTATCTCTATCTGTAGCTATCTCTATCTGTAGCTATCTCTATCTCTATCTGTAGCTATCTCTATCTGTAGCTATCTCTATCTCTATCTGTAGCTATCGCTATCTCTATCTGTAGCTATCTCTATCTCTATCTGTAGCTATCTCTATCTCTATCTGTAGCTATCTCTATCTCTATCTGTAGCTATCTCTATCTCTATCTGTAGCTATCGCTATCTCTATCTGTAGCTATCGCTATCTCTATCTGTAGCTATCTCTATCTCTATCTGTAGCTATCTCTATCTCTATCTGTAGCTATCTCTATCTCTATCTGTAGCTATCTCTATCTGTAGCTATCGCTATCTCTATCTGTAGCTATCTCTATCGGTATCTATCTCTATCTGTAGCTATCTCTATCTGTAGCTATCTCTATCTCTATCTGTAGCTATCTCTATCTCTATCTGTAGCTATCTCTATCTGTAGCTATCTCTATCTCTATCTGTAGCTATCGCTATCTCTATCTGTAGCTATCTCTATCTGTAGCTATCTCTATCTGTAGCTATCTCTATCTGTAGCTATCTCTATCTGTAGCTATCTCTATCTGTATCTATCTCTATCTGTATCTATCTCTATCGGTATCTATCTCTATCTGTAGCTATCTCTATCTGTAGCTATCTCTATCTGTAGCTATCTCTATCTGTATCTATCTCTATCTGTAGCTATCTCTATCTGTATCTATCTCTATCTGTAGCTATCTCTATCTGTAGCTATCTCTATCTGTAGCTATCTCTATCTGTAGCTATCTCTATCTGTAGCTATCTCTATCTGTAGCTATCTCTATCTGTAGCTATCTCTATCTCTATCTGTAGCTATCTCTATCTCTATCTGTAGCTATCTCTATCTCTAGCTATCTGTATCTCTATCTGTAGCTATCGCTATCTCTATCTGTATCTATCTCTATCGGTATCTATCTCTATCGGTATCTATCTCTATCTGTAGCTATCTCTATCTGTAGCTATCTCTATCTGTAGCTATCTCTATCTGTAGCTATCTCTATCTCTATCTGTAGCTATCTCTATCTCTATCTGTAGCTATCTCTATCTCTATCTGTAGCTATCTCTATCTGTAGCTATCTCTATCTCTAGCTATCTGTATCTCTATCTGTAGCTATCGCTATCTCTATCTGTATCTATCTCTATCTGTATCTATCTCTATCTGTATCGATCTGTAGCTATCTCTATCTGTAGCTATCTCTATCTGTAGCTATCGCTATCTCTATCTGTAGCTATCTCTGTCTCTATCTGTAGCTATCTCTATCTCTATCTGTATCTATCTCTATCTGTATCTATCTCTATCTGTAGCTATCTCTATCTCTATCTGTATCTATCTCTATCGGTATCTATCTCTATCTGTAGCTATCTCTATCTGTAGCTATCTCTATCTCTATCTGTAGCTATCTCTATCTGTAGCTATCTCTATTAGGGATGGGCCAAACACCCCCGTGTTCGGTTCGCATTCGAACTCGAACAATTTCAAAAGTTCGAGTTCGAACGCGAACACGAACCTAACTCAATGCAAGTCAATGGGACTCGAAAGTTCGATTTTTAGAGTTCCCTCCAAGAGGGCATTTATGCAAGATATTTTCCATAAAAGGTGTATGGGGATCCGGGTAGTGCCCTGGGGGACAGGAAACAAGGACAAAAAGTTTTTTTAAAAAAAACGTTTTTAAAGGAACAGTGAGTTTTCCATGAAATAAAGGTTAAGAATTAAAACAAAAAATTCCTTCAAATATCGTGCCTAGGAGGTCCCCATAACCTGCCCGTGAAGTGGCGGATTTGTAGGATGTATTGAAACATTTAACAATGACGGTAAACGGTTTTCCTTAAATCTATTCATAAACAACTGCTTGGGGCGGCAGTCTGTATGAAAAGAGGAGACATATGAGGACACGCAGAACAAGTTTAGTGATTTTTTGTCTAAATTATAGTGAACCTTATGCAGGCTTTGGATGAAAGTAACAATAGGTGCTTTAAAATTGGGCCTTTAGTGTCGGCAACAGTGCCGTCACACCGTAACCCCTCTGTGGTATTGTGGAAGAGTGCAGGATTGAACCCTGCAGTCAAATATTAAAATGATATGAATCTGGTATAGGCGTCAGTGGCAGTGCCCCCAAATATTGTGCCTTTGGTGGTAGCAAGTGCCTTCACACACCGTAAGTAACCCCTCTGTGGTATTGTGGAAGAGTCCTGTGGTGGAGGTTATGGTAATGCAGAAGAGATCCCCGATCTATTCAGTTACATCAGCAGCTATAACAAAACCGGGTCAGCAATGTTTAGGCACTTGTACTGCGCTACTGTATATGGTGAGAATCGGCGCACACCAGTAGCAACAGGAAGCAAACAGAACAGGCAGGGAATACACAGAGCGAATAGTCAAATGGCAGGCAAAGTCAGCAACAGATCGGGTCCTCAGAACAAGCAGGGTCAGTAACAAGTATACAAACTGATTCAGTAAGCTAGCGATGCGGGAATAAAGGCTGAGACACACTGAGCATGTAGCGACGCACAGCGTAGAGAAGAGAAGAGAGGCAAACATTTTGCAGGCTTGACTTCACTCCGCTCCGCCTCGCAGCGTGTCTACACTGCATTACGTTTGCTTCTCACTGCACTGGACAGGAATCCACTAACCAAATTAAAATGTACTCACAAAACCGTTTTATTTTCACAAAGCACATGTTATATAGGAAAAAAAGTTTCTACTCAATAAAATACATCAAACATTACTGCTAATTTAATAGGAATAGTATAAAAATATAAAACAAAGGTAATCTATCTGTATCTATCTATCTATCTATCTGTATCTATCTATCTATCTGTATCTATCTATCTGTATCTATCTATCTGTATCTATCTATCTATCTGTATCTATCTATCTGTCTATCTGTATCTATCTATCTATCTATCTGTATCTATCTATCTGTCTATCTGTATCTATCTATCTATCTGTATCTATCTATCTGTATCTATCTATCTATCTGTATCTATCTATCTATCTGTATCTATCTATCTGTCTATCTGTATCTATCTATCTATCTATCTATCTATCTATCTATCTGTATCTATCTATCTATCTATCTATCTATCTGTATCTATCTATCTGTCTATCTGTATCTATCTATCTATCTATCTATCTATCTATCTATCTGTATCTATCTATCTATCTATCTATCTATCTATCTGTATCTATCTATCTGTATCTATCTATCTGTATCTATCTATCTATCTATCTATCTCTATCTATCTATCTATCTATATCTATCTGTATCTATCTATCTATCTGTATCTATCTATCTATCTATATCTATCTGTATCTATCTATCTATCTGTATCTATCTATCTATCTATATCTATCTGTATCTATCTATCTATCTATCTGTATCTATCTATCTGTCTATCTGTATCTATCTATATCTATCTATCTATCTATCTATATCTATCTGTATCTATCTATCTATCTATCTATCTATCTGTATCTATCTATCTGTATCTATCTATATCTATCTATCTATCTATCTATCTATCTATCTGTATCTATCTGTCTATCTGTATCTATCTATATCTATCTATCTATCTATCTATCTATATCTATCTGTATCTATCTATCTATCTGTATCTATCTATCTGTATCTATCTATATCTATCTATCTATCTATCTGTATCTATCTATCTATCTGTCTATCTGTATCTATATATATATATCTATATCTATCTGTATCTATCTATCTATCTATCTATCTATCTGTATCTATCTATATCTATCTCTATCTATCTGTATCTATCTATCTATCTGTATCTATCTATCTATATCTATCTGTATCTATCTATCTATCTATCTGTATCTATCTATATCTATCTCTATCTGTATCTATCTATCTATCTGTATCTATCTGTATCTATCTATATCTATCTCTATCTATCTATCTATATCTATCTATCTATCTATCTATCTATCTATCTATATCTATCTGTATCAATCTATCTGTATCTCAGTGATGGGCTGTGAGGTCAGTGGCTGGTGAGGCACTGACTAGTATCAGAGCCAGATATACACAGTTTAGGTAGGTTCAGGTTCAGTGCTCCCCAGGATCTGGCTGCTGTCAGTGCTCCCCAGGATCTGGCTGCTGTCAGTGCTCCCCAGGAACTGGCTGCTGTCAGTGCTCCCCAGGATCTGGCTGTTCAGTGCTCCCCAGGAACTGGCTGCTGCCATAATAGAATGCCAGCAGTGTGCCATATACATTCCAGTGTGCCATAACACCAGAGTGCAAGCAGTGTGCCATATACATACCAGTGTGCCATAATACCGCTTCTGTCAAGGCTTCCCAGGATCTTTTGCTGCTCTCCAGGATGTGCCTCCAGGCACACAGCCCCGCGGCAGGCCCCCATGACTGACGAAGACAGTCACATGACGGTCCTGTGTCAATCAAAGAATGGGAGGCCTGCCTCCCATGGAGGCATTTTTTGAATTGCTTGAGATCAATGGTGCTTTCCCATTGGTCCAAACAATTCAATTGCTCTGAATGCCTCTCTGAATGCTCTGAAGAGTGTAGATTCAGGAAGTAAGCAGCGCCAAATGTGCGCTGCAGACTTCAATGAATCTGTTAGCCAGCTTGAGTTACGCAAATTGCATAGGCTCAGAGCAGACTGCCGCTGCTGTGTGAGGATTCATATCACACAGCAGCCAACGAACTAAAAAAAAAAAGCGAAGGAGCAGAGACAGATGGCGGTGAGCGTGGAGCAGGTGAGTATGTGACCTGATTCATTTTAAAAATTTAAAGTCCCCACTTAATGGAATTATAGCAGGTGAGGCCCTGCCGCCCCTGACTGCACGTCCCTGCTGTATCTACAGTTGTGTTCAAAATTATTCAACCCCCACTGAAATTGAGTGTTTTGGCCAGTTTGACATTGATTTTGATCATTCAGTCATCTTGCTTACAATTAAATCAAAGAGGCACGAGTAGGTCAGACAAATATAACATAACATTTATAATGAAATAACCACAAATGTCTTTTCTGTGCTCACATCATTATCAGTTTTATTCAACCCCCAAGTGACATTCAATCTTAGCACTTAGTACAACATCCTTTTACAGTTATAACAGCTTTTAAACGTGAAGCATAGCTTGACACAAGTGTCTTGCAGCCATCTACGGGTATCTTCGCCCATTCGTCATGGGCAAAAGCCTCCAGTTCAGTCACATTCTTAGGCTTGCGCACTGCAACTGCTTTCTTTAAGTCCCACCAGAGGTTCTCAATCGGATTTAAGTCAGGTGACTGCGATGGCCACTCCAAAATGTTCCAGCCTTTAATCTGCAACCATGCTCTAGTGGACTTGGAGGTATGCTTGGGATCATTGTCCTGTTGAAAGGTCCAACGTCTCCCAAGCCTCAGGTTTGTGACGGACTGCATCACATTGTCATCCAATATCTCCTGGTACTGAAGAGAATTCATGGTACCCTGCACACGCTGAAGCTTCCCTGTACCTGCAGAAGCAAAACAGCCCCAAAGCATGATTGACCCCCGCCATGCTTCACAGTAGGCAAGGTGTTCTTTTCTTCATAGGCCTTGTTCTTCCTCCTCCAAACATAGCGTTGATCCATGGGCCCAAACAGTTCTAATTTTGTTTCATCAGTCCACAGAACACTATCCCAAAACTTCTGTGGTTTGTCCACATGACTTTTGGCATACTGCAGTCGACTCGTCTTATTCTTTGGAGACAGCAAGGGGGTGCGCCTGGGAGTTCTGGCATGGAGGCCTTCATTACGCAGTGTGCGCCGTATTGTCTGAGCTGAAACTTCAGTACCCACATCTGACAAATCTTTTCTCAGTTCCTCAGCAGTCACACGGGGACTTTTCTCCACTCTACGCTTCAGGTAGCGCACAGCAGTCGAAGTCAGCATCTTCTTTCTGCCACGACCAGGTAGCGTTCCAACAGTGCCCTTTGCCTTGAATTTGCGAATGATGCTTCCTATGGTCTCTCTTGGTATGTTTAACATCTTTGCAATCTTCTTATAGCCATTGCCCTTCCTGTGAAGAGTAATCACCTCTTCTCTTGTCTTCCTGGACCATTCTCTTGACTTCACCATGTTTGTAAGCACACCAGTAAATGTCTAGAAGGAGCTGAGTATCACAGTCATTTTAAAGCTGCCTAATTGGTGCTTATTATGCTTTATTGCTGCTCCGTGACATCCACAGGTGTTTTCAATACCTGATTGAAAACACTTGAATGAACCTCTGTTCTTCAGGGTGGTAGTCTTTAAGGGGTTGAATAATTGTGTCAATGAAGAATTCACAAAAGAAACATTTACTACTGTATTACAAAACCAATTGATGTCATTTTAGTTGCATATGGTTCTTTAAAAAGTCCTTGTAGGATTCCATTCTGAATACAATTACAAATGTGCACTAAATTCCCTAAAACCCTTTACAGCATTGGGGGTTGAATAATTTTGAACACAACTGTATCTATATCTATCTCTATCTATCTATCTGTATCTATCAATCTATCTATCTCTATCTATCTGTATCTATTAGGGATGCACCGATACCACTTTTTTAAGACCGAGTACGAGTACCGATACTTTTCTTTAATGTCATGTGACGCTTTCCAATAAGAACAGACCATATAAAAATGCCCCCAGCTCACATGTATATCCCCCCGATATATATATATATATATATATATTTATACTGCCCCAGCTCACACATGGATATTGCCCCAGCTCACACATGGATATTGCCCCAGCTCACACATGGATATGCCCCAGCTCACACATGGATTTGCCCCAGCTCATGGATATGCCCCAGCTCACACATGGATTTGCCCCCCCAGCTCACACATGGTTTTGCCCCCCCAGCTCACACATGGTTATGCCCCCCAGCTCACACATGGTTATGCCCCCCAGTTCATGGATATGCCCCCCAGCTCTCACATGGGTATGCCCCCCAGCTCATGGATATGCCCCCAGCTCATGGATATGCCCCCCAGCTCATGGATATGCACCCCAGCTCACACATGGTTATGCCCCCCAGCTCATGGGTATGCCCCCCAGCTCATGGGTATGCCCCCACAGCTCACACATGGTTATGCCCCCAGCTCATGGATATGCCCCCACAGCTCACACATGGGTATGCCCCCCAGCTCATGGATATGCCCCCACAGCTCACACATGGGTATGCCCCCCAGCTCATGGATCCCCCCCCAACGATACTTACCTTCCTGGGCGCCGCCGGGAATGTCTCCGCGCGCGCGCTCGTTGGAAGGACCCCAGCCGCGACCACGTGGGACCATGTGATGACGGCTGGGGTCCGTCCAACGAGCGCACGCGGGGAAACTTTCCCGGTGTCGCCCAGGAAGGTAAGTATCATCGCGGAGAGCAGCTGCAGGGCCTGTCTGAATGCTCTATCTGCATTCAGACAGGCCCTGCAGCTGCTCACTGTGTTCATACTTACCTTCCTGGGCGATGCCGGGAAAGCTTCCGCGCATGCGCTCGTTTGAAGGACCCCAGCCGTGATCACATGGTCCCACGTGGTCACGGCTGGGGTCCTTTCAACGAGCGCACGCACGGAGACATTCCCGGCAGCGCCCAGGAAGGTAAGTATCGCAGAGAGCTCCAGGGGCGGCTGTCCGAATGCCGATAGAGCATTCGGACAGCCGCCGCAGCCCCTCGGATGCCGGCAAGCCGGCTCAATGCCGGCTTCCGGTATCGGAAAAAATATCGGGGGTACTGCACGAGTACCAAGTACTCCTGCAGTACCCAGTATCGGCCCCGATACCGATACTAGTATCGGTATCGGTGCAACCCTAGTATCTATCTATATCTATCTGTATCTATCTGTATCTGTATCTATCTATCTCTATCTACCTATCTGTATCTGTATCTATCTGTAGTCTATGTATGTATCTATCTATCTGTATCTATCTGTTTCTATACCTGTATCTATCTGTATCTGTATCTATCTATCTATCTATCTATCTATCTGTATCAATCCATCTGTATCTATCTATATCTATCTGTATCCATCTGTATCTATCTATATCTATCTGTATCTATCTGTATCTGTATCTATCTATCTCTATCTACCTATCTGTATCTATCTATCTGTATCAATCCATCTGTATCTATCTGTATCTATCAATCTATCTATCTATCTCTACCTATCTGTATCTGTATCTATCAGTAACTATCTATCTCTATCTATCCGTATCAATCCATCTGTTTCTATCTGTATCTATCTGTATCTATCTGTATCTCTATCTATCTATCTATCTATCTATCTATCTATCTATCTATCTATCTATCTATCTATCTATCTATCTATCTATATCTATCTATCTGTCTATCTATCTGTATCTACCTGTCTGTATCTATCTGTATCTATCTATCTTGTGGCAAGAAAAAGTACGTGAACCCTTTGGGATTACGTGGAGTTTTGCATGAATTGGTCATAAAATGTGCTCTGATCTTCATCTAAGTCACAACAATTTGAAAAACACAGTCTGCTTAAAATAATACAACACAAACATTATATGTTTTCATGTGTTTATTGAACAGAACATGTAAACATTCACAGTGCAGGGTGGAAAAAGTATGTGAACCTTTGGATTTAATAACTGGTTGACCCTCCTTTGGCAGCAATAACCTCAACCAAACGTTTCCTGTAGTTGCAGATCAGACCTGCACAACGATCTGGAGTAATTTTGGACCACTCCTCTTCACAAAACTGTTTCAGTGTAGCAACATTCTTGGGATGTCTGGTGTGAATCGCTCTCTTAAGGTCATGCCACAGCATTTCAATCGGGTTGAGGTCAGGACTCTGACTGGGCCACTCCAGAAGGCGTATTTTGTTTTGTTGAAGCCATTCTTTTGTTGAATTACTTGTATGCTTTGGGTCATTCTCCTGTTGCATCACCCATCCTCTGCGGAGCTTCAGTTGGCGGACAGATACGTTTTCCTGCAAAATGTCTTGATAATCTCTGGAATTCATTTTTCCATCAATGACAACAATCTGTCCAGGCCCTGAGGCAGCAAAGCAGCCCCAAACCATGATGCTCCCTCCGCCATGTTTTACAGTGGGGATGAGGTTTTGATGTTGGTGTGCTGTGCCTTTTTTTCTCCACAAATAGTACTCTGCAGCAATGGCTTCCTCCGCGGTGTCCTCCCATGTACTCCATTCTTGTTGTTAGCATGTGCCAGAGATTTCTGTAAGTTTTTAGCTGACACTCTAGGATTCTTCTTTACCTCATTAAGCATTCTGCGCTGTGCTCTTGCAGTCATCTTTACAGGATGACCACGCCTAGGGAGAGTAGCAACAGTGCTGAACTTTCTCCATTTGTAGACATTCTGTCTTACCGTGGAAACATGAACATCAAGACTTTTGGAGATACTTTTGTAACCCTTTCCAGCTTAATGCAAGTCAACAATTCTTGATGGTAGGTCTTCTGAGAGCTCTTTTCTGCGAGGCATGGTTCACATCAGGCAGTGCTTCTTGAAACCAGTAAACCCAAAACTGGTGTGTGTTTTTAAAGGGCAGGACAGCTTTCAGAAACACGTCCAATAATATCACACTGATTGGAGTCAAGGTTGGCTCACTCCTGGCTCCAATTAGTTCTTGGAGAAGTCATTAGGCTAGGGGTTCACATACTTTTTCCACCCTGCACTGTGAAGGTTTACATGTTCTGTTCAATAAACACATGAAAACATATAATGTTTGTGTTGTATTATTTTAAGCAGACTGTGTTTTTCAAATTGTTGTGACTTAGATGAAGATCAGAGCACATTTTATGACCAATTCATGCAAAACTCCACGTAATCCCAAAGGGTTCACATACTTTTTCTTGCCACTGTATATCTATCTATCTCTATCTGTATCTATCTATCTGTATCTATCTATCTGTATGTATCTGTATCTATCTATCTATCTGTATCTATCTGTGTATCTATCTGTATCTATCTCTATCTGTATCTATCTCTATCTGTATCTATCTATCTATCTGTATCTCTATCTATCTATCTGTATCTATCTTTATCTGTATCTATCTATCTATCTATCTAACTGTATCTATCTATCTGTGTATCTATCTATCTGTATCTGTATCTATCTTTATCTGTATCTATCTATCTGTATCTATCTGTATCTATCATTCTGTATCTCTATCTATCTATCTATCTATCTATCTATCTATCTATCTATCTGTATCTATCTATCTGTGTATCTATCTATCTGTATCTGTATCTATCTAGCTGTGTATCTATCTATCTGTATCTGTATCTATCTTTATCTGTATCTCTATCTATCTCTATCTGTATCTATCTATCTGTATCTATCTGTGTATCTGTATCTATCTATCTTTATCTGTATCTATCTATATCTTTCTATCTGTATCTATCTTTATCTGTATCTCTATCTGTATCTATCTTTATCTGTATCTCTATCTATCTCTATCTGTATCTATCTATCTCTATCTGTATCTATCTATCTGTGTATCTATCTATCTATCTGTATCTGTATCTATCTATCTGTATCTATCTATCTGTATCTATCTATCTGTATCTATCTGTGTATCTATCTGTATCTATCTCTATCTGTATCTATCTATCTGTATCTCTATCTATCTATCTGTATCTGTATCTATCTTTATCTGTATCTATCTATCTATCTATCTAACTGTATCTATCTATCTGTGTATCTATCTATCTGTATCTGTATCTATCTTTATCTGTATCTATCTATCTGTATCTATCTGTATCTATCATTCTGTATCTCTATCTATCTATCTATCTATCTGTATCTGTATCTATCTATCTGTGTATCTATCTATCTGTATCTGTATCTATCTAGCTGTGTATCTATCTATCTGTATCTGTATCTATCTTTATCTGTATCTCTATCTATCTCTATCTGTATCTATCTATCTGTATCTATCTGTGTATCTGTATCTATCTATCTTTATCTGTATCTATCTATATCTTTCTATCTGTATCTATCTTTATCTGTATCTCTATCTGTATCTATCTTTATCTGTATCTCTATCTATCTCTATCTGTATCTATCTATCTATCTATCTCTATCTGTATCTATCTATCTGTGTATCTATCTATCTATCTATCTATCTGTATCTGTATCTATCTATCTGTATCTATCTATCTGTATCTATCTATCTGTATCTATCTATCTGTGTATCTATCTATTTATCTGTATCTGTATCTATCTATCTGTATCTATCTTTATCTGTATCTATCTATCTCTATCTATCTGTATCTGTATCTATCTATCTGTATCTATCTATCTGTATCTATCTTTATCTGTATCTATCTATCTATCTGTATCTATCTTTATCTGTATCTATCTATCTCTATCTATCTGTATCTGTATCTATATCTATCTATATATTTCTATCTGTATCTATCTTTATCTGTATCTCTATCTATCTCTATCTGTATCTATCTATCTCTATCTGTGTATCTATCTATCTGTATCTACCTGTATCTATCTATCTGTATCTATCTATCTTTATCTGTATCTATCTTTATCTGTATCTCTATCTATCTCTATCTATCTATCTGTATCTGTATCTATCTGTGTATCTATCTATCTGTATCTGTATCTATCTGTATCTGTATCTATCTGTATCTGTATCTATCTATCTGTATCTATCTGTATCTATCTGTATCTGTATCTATCTGTATCTATCTATCTATCTATCTATCTGTATCTATCTTTATCTGTATCTATCTATCTGTATCTATCTTTATCTGTATCTATCTATCTGTATCTATCTTTATCTGTATCTGTATATATATCTATCTATATCTTTATATCTGTATCTATCTATCTCTATCTATCTATCTCTGTATCTATCTATCTATCTATCTATCTATCTGTATCTATCTTTATCTGTATCTGTATCTATCTATATCTTTCTATCTGTATCTATCTATCTGTATCTATCTTTATCTGTATCTGTATATATATCTATCTATATCTTTCTATCTGTATCTATCTATCTCTATCTCTATCTATCTATCTCTGTATCTATCTATCTATCTGTATCTATCTTTATCTGTATCTATATCTATCTATATCTTTCTATCTGTATCTATCTATCTATCTATCTATCTATCTCTGTATCTATCTATCTGTATCTGTATCTATCTATCTGTATCTATCTATATATCTATCTATCTGTATCTATCTATCTATCTATCTCTATCTGTATCTATCTCTCTGTATCTATCTGTATCTGTATCTATCTGTATCTATCTCTATCTGTATCTATCTCTCTGTATCTATCTGTATCTGTATCTATCTGTATCTGTATCTGTATCTATCTATCTATTTATCTGTATCTATCTGTATCTGTATCTATCTCTCTGTATCTATCTGTATCTGTATCTATCTCTCTGTATCTATCTGTATCTGTATCTATCTATCTATCTGTATCTGTATCTGTATCTATCTATCTGTGTATCTGTATCTGTATCTATCTGTATCTATCTATCTGTATCTGTATCTATCTGTATCTATCTATCTGTATCTGTATGTATCTGTATCTGTATCTATATATCTATCTATCTCTATCTGTATCTGTATCTATCTCTCTGTATCTATCTATCTCTATCTGTATCTATCTATCTATCTATCTATCTGTATCTATCTCTCTGTATCTATCTATCTGTATCTATCTCTCTGTATCTATCTATCTGTATCTATCTATCTATCTATCTATCTGTATCTATCTATCTGTATCTATCTATCTATCTATCTATCTATCTATCTATCTATCTATCTATCTATCTATCTGTATCTCTCTGTATCTGTATCTCCAGGCTGGCAGTTGAGAAGCATCTGATTCATGGTGTAATACTCATGTGTGCCCATGAGGTGGCGCTGTCAGCCAGTGGTGGTTATCAGGGCAGGAGGGGCAGATGAAGAGGAGAGAATCACGTTGCATTGATTGGTTTCTCGCTGGGAGCCAGGAGCTGGTTGGATCCGCCGCTCAGAGATGCTGTGAGCTGGGAAGCAGGATCTGCCCTCTCCTCCCAGTCTGTGCTGCCACTCATCAGATGCTGCTGCGCCTCCTCAGCTCTGGATGCCCCCTCCCCACTGCGGCAGACCCCCACCCCAGGCTGAGCAGCCTGGAACTGCAAGGGTTAACATCACTAGCTCCATAGTCCTGGATCCCGGGGGGGCTGAGCCAGAGACACCTGCACAGCGGGGGCATCCTCGACCCGCATCCCCAGGGGTGGCCGGCATTTAACCCTTCCTGCGCCGCGCCCCCATCTGACAGACGCTCGAGGTGCATTTTATTTCTGGAGACGGGGAATGCCAGGATCAGCGCGAGCAGAGCTTCACTGAGCTGCTCCATGCATCCTGGGGGCTTCCTCTATTCAAGCATCGCCCCATTGTCTGCAGCCCGAGAGACCCCGAGCGTCGGCACCGCTGGCTGGGGGAGAAGGAAACCACAGCTCCTGTCTGAGGCCACCAGATCCGGATCACAGAGGACCCATCTCTGGGTGGGATTATTGTGCAGAGGATCCATCGCGGTGAGGCGGCTGCAGCGCCACTTTGCTTTGTGCAATCACTGAGTCATTCGATTTAACGCTTATCACCGCGCGCGGAGACTCTGTGCGCTGCGCCCTGCCGCACCATCTGTCTCCTTCCTTTGTGCTGCGTCGGAAGATCTAAATCCCGAAGACCTGACGAAAGGCTGAGTCCTGCAATGCAGGCGGCAGAGACCCGTCAGCCTCCCTCCTCAGCCTCCCATTAATTATCCGCAGCAGATTGGGCGTTAATTGGCGTGATCGCAGCCCTCAGACCCTGCCTGGGATTCCCGCACTCCCCGCGTCTCTATTGTCTGAAGATCTGTGCCTCGCAGCATGGGGACCGTGCTGTCTCTGTCGCCCGGCTCACGCAAGGCCAGCCTCTATGATGATGGATCAGGTTCTCTGGCGCATTACACCAGCGTTGGCAAGGGCAGTGGGCAAAAGCCGGAAAAGACTCTAAAGAGACACTCCATGTTCATCCCGGCGCTCACCTGGAAGAGGCTGGTGGCCTCCACCAAGAAGAAGACCTCCAGGAAGGGCACCGTCAATAACAATTACCAAAAGGACGTGGCTCACTTGAACCACGAGAATGTGAAGAAGTCTTTGTCTTGTGCCAATCTCTCCAGCTACGACAGCCAACCTCTAGCTCCACTTGGCTCCAAGCAGATCTCGACCATCAAGAAGGCCTCTGGCTCAACTAATGGCAGCTCTCCAAAGAGGGTCATTGTCCAAGCCTCCACCAGTGAGCTTCTGAAATGCCTCGGGGAATTCCTTTGCAGGAGGTGCTACAGACTGAAACATCTCTCACCCACAGACCCCATCCTTTGGCTTCGAAGTGTTGACCGATCTCTGCTCCTCCAAGGATGGCAAGACCAGGCCTTCGTCACCCCAGCCAATGTGGTCTTTGTTTACCTGCTCTGTCGGGATGTCATCGATGGAGACTCGGTGGCCACAGAGCACGATTTGCAAGCCACTCTCCTGACCTGCCTCTACCTGTCCTACTCCTACATGGGCAATGAGATCTCCTACCCGCTCAAGCCCTTCTTGGTGGAAGCCGGGAAAGATGCCTTCTGGGACCGTTGTCTCTGCATCATTGATGCCATGAGCGCCAAGATGCTCCGAATCAACGCGGATCCACACTATTTCACCCAGGTCTTTGCCGACTTAAAGAACGAGGGCAATAGGGATGAGTTCTCTAGGGTTCTAGACCGGTGACTGTGCCAGGATACCCACCGTGGCACGCGAAGGTCAGTTCTGATGCCCGATACTGGCCGACGTTGATCTAGTAGCCAAAAAAAAAAAATTGGACTTTTGAAATGGGACCACTCTTCAACCTTGTGTGCTTTGCCTACATCGGGAGCTTCTGGAGACTCGAGGCATCTTGACCGCCCTTCAACCTGCATCTTGGGTCATCGTAGGCCGACAAGTGCCTGCCGCTCAACCCACACCTTCACGCTCCATTTTCCTGACTGCGTTTGGTTGGCGTCTGCTGACGACTTGTTTCCAAAGCAATGGTGGTGCCGAATCCGCCGCCGGAAACCCCTGTATGTATGTTCCCACCATCCAGAAGAAAAGGATCTGAAGACTGGCCTCCTCTTACAGCGATTCCATGGACTTTACTATAAAGGCCCGCAACGTGGGCTTCTTCTCCAGCATTTCAGAAGGTCCATCCATGGAGAAGCTGTGTATGATGCACGTGGGGTGGAGCCGTCAATCCCTTTTTTTAATACCTATATACAGATATATATTACACGTATGTGTTGTGTGGGAGCTGCGGGTCCCCCCGGGGCGACGCGTCAGGGGAAGATCCAGCCGTTTTAGTTCCTTTTCCGCGTCTCCGTTATGAATGTGGCAGGTGCAGGTTTTCGGAGATGTCCAGCGTCAATCCCACCATGCTCAGCCAGCGTGCCTCCTCCCCCTGTACATATTGCTGCGCCCCGGTGGTCCCGGTGTCATGGGTTGGTCGGGAGCTGTAATTAAACGATGGGTCACACCCTCCCCCCTTTTTAATTTTTATGATTTCTTGCTGTTTTTTCGCGGCGGTTGGGGGGGGAGGGGGTGAGCGACGCCTCGGTTTTTCTGCACGACATATTATCGGGGTCCGTCCACGCCAGGGGGGGTCATTATTCCTAAATCTACACCTCCATGTAACTGACGGGGCGCACGCGGTTTGGTGACATCATAACTCGGGCACCGTTGGGGCCCTGTACCCGGCGCTGTTGGCGTGCGGCCATTTTTCTTTGCAGCATGAGGGTTGCTGGCTGCTCGTGCACGCAACGCTTTATTCGCTGCGCAGAGACAGGTCTCGGCTGCGTTGTTTACATGCATGCTGTGCGGTGCCCGCCGTGTGACGCCGTGTTTATACACCGCCATGCCTGTATTTATCCGTAGCGGTACAGGAAGGCGGCCGGCAGGTCAGGGAGCCGGGCAGCGAGTGGCTGTCGTAACGCATGTGTGCACACGGGGTTAAAACTCCGCCGTTCATGGCGCTGATTGATCCTGTGTGTGAGACTCGCGGTGACCCAGTGCTGATTGTGCCCTGTGGGCATCGTGTGAATCCAGTGCCCAGCGTTGACCTACATCTCTCGCCGCGTCGCAGCGCTATTAACCCCCAGGTGATTTTATGTTAGGCGCGCGGGGGCTTATTCACTGAACTGCGAATGGCAGAGACTGGCAAAGGGGCAATGGCCAATACAAACAGGAGAAATTTCTGCAGTCGAGCTTCATTTCCAACAGGGCTGGAGGTCTGTAACCCTGCAACAGGTCTCACAGCGCCGCATTTAGTGAATAGACCCCTCTCCGCCTCCTGATTGGTTGGAACAGGGCTGCATTTAGCGAATAGACCCCTCTCTGTCCTCTGAATGGTGGGAGCAGTGCTGCATTTAGTGAATAGACCCCTCTCTTCATCCTGCATGGTGGGCACAGTGCTGCATTTAGCAAATAAACCCCTCTCTGTCTTCTGATTGGTGGGCGCAGTGCTGCATTTAGTGAATAGACCCCTCTCTGTCCTCTGATTGGTGGGAACAGTGCTGCATTTAGCGAATAGACCCCTCTCCGCCTCCTGATTGAATGGAACAGTGCTGCATTTAGCGAATAGACCACTCTCTTCATCCTGCATGGTGGGCGCAGTGCTGCATTTAGTGAATAGACCCCTCTCTTCATCCTGCATGGTGGGCACAGTGCTGCATTTAGTGAATAGACCCCTCTCTTCATCCTGCATGGTGGGCACATTGCTGCATTTAGCGAATAGGCCCATCTCCACCTCCTGATTGGTGGGCACAGTGCTGCTTTTAGTGAATAGACCCCTCTTTTCTTCCTGCATGGCGGGCACGGTACTGCATTTAGCAAATATGCCCTCTCTGTCCTCTGATGGGCGCAGTGCAGCATTTAGCGAATACACCCCTATCTGTAGTCTCGTCACCACAGGATTAACCCCCCACGCAATAATCTGGGTTGCACGATGCCGTCTCTTTAAGGGATGCGTTTCACATCATGCTCGCTGCAGGGCTGTGCTGATTGAGGTACCGGCTGACCTCAGCACTGCATTTCCCATGATGCTCAGACAGGCTTAGGCCCTGATGAGCATCCTGGGGGACGCAGTGCTCTGGTCTCAGCGGCTTCGCGGCCGCGTGCGGAGAATCTCTACCTTTAGGCTGGGGTCAGACGAGCGTAGTGTTCACGTCCGTGATTGCGCCTATAAGTACGTCCGTGATAGCATGACCGGAAGCCCATCGGAGCCGACACACGAAGTACGTCCGCACTGAACTGCGACGCACAACGGCCGCGGCAAACGGACGCAAGAACGTACATCCCCTAGAACGGCCGCACAAAGTGCGCTTCGTCCGCAACGTCCGCATAGCTTTGTGTGTGAGTGATGGAACGTGGTCAGACGGACGCATTTATACGTCCAGCATTTATACGTCCAGCATTTTTCACGGACAAAATGGTTTTACTTTTTAATTTATTTTCCCTCCTACATCCGTCAATATATACGTCAGTGAATAAACGGACTGTGTGGCCACTACTGTGTCTTCCGTACTGACGTACAGTCCGTAGAAATCACGCTCGTCTGACCCCAGCCTTAATGGAATATACCGGAATCTGATGGATTTAATTCATTTATATGTTTTATATCCGGTGAATTAAGCGCTGCTCCGCGGGGGCGGGGCTTTTCTTATTGGATTGGCTGGGTATTGAGGCGTCACACACACATCACTTGGGCACAGGGTATGTGTTTGTGGGCAGGAAAGGGTTAACCCTAGCGGCGCTACCTGCTGGGTATAATGTGAGCGCAGGGGGAGGGGCCTAACACAGTATGAAACGCTTTAATGAAAATACAGTAAATTTGTGATTTAACCAATAACACGAGGAATGGGGTGAGAATGGGGCGAGAATGGGGCGAGAATGGGGCGAGGAAATGCTGCTTTATTAAGAAAACGACTCCCCCAAAATCTCTGCTTTCATCATTTCCTTACAACCCCCCCCCCCCCGGTGCTAACAGGGAGGCGGCGCAGTCTCCGCGTGCTGAAAAATCCATGATGCAGGGCTGCCTGCGCTCTGCCCGCGCTCTGACCGTGCTCTGCCCGCGCTCTGACCGTGCTCTGCCCGCACTCTGACCGCGCTCTGCCCGCACTCTGACCATGCTCTGCCCATGCTCTGCCCGCACTCTGACCATGCTCTGCCCATGCTCTGCCCGCGCTCTGACCGCGCTCTGCCCGCGCCCTGACCACGCTCTGCCCATGCTCTGCCCGCGCTCTGCCTGCACTCTGACCGCGCTCTGCCCGCACTCTGACCGCGCTCTGCCCGCACTCTGACCCCGCTCTGCCCGCACTCTCACCACGCTCTGCCCATGCTCTGCCCGCGCTCTGCCCGCGCTTTGCATCCAATATCTCAGGGCCGCATCTAGCGCTGTTTAACCCTGTAAAGTGAATATGTTGCATTAACATGTCCTCGCGCCCCGTCTCCGTCTCCGTCTCCCCGAAACCGGAAAATGACTTTTTTGGGGAATTTTTTCTATTTTTGATTATTTTGCTGATAATATTCAGATTTTAGTGAATTTTCTGGCCCGTCCAGTGTTAGTGGCAGCACTGTCAGGGTTAACCCCCTGCTGGCCCGTCCAGTGTTAGTGGCAGCACTGTCAGGGTTAACCCCCTGCTGGCCCGTCCAGTGTTAGTGGCAGCACTGTCAGGGTTAACCCCATTCTGACCAACCTGCTCCCAGGGTTGGGGCAGCACTGTCAGGGTTAACAACAGAGCTGGCTAATCCGTTTCCAGTGTTACAGCTGGCACTGTCAGTGTTAATTTCTTGCTGGCCAATCTTCTTTACAGTGTGACAGGCAGCACTGGCAGGGTTAATCCCCTGCTGGCCAATCCAGTCCCAGTGTTAGTGGCAGGACTGTCAGGGTTAAATCTCTGGTGGACAATCAACACCCAGTGTTAGGAGCAGCATTGACAGGGTTAATCCCCTTTGTTTAATCGGTTTATGTTAGGTTATCTCCTACTAGTGTTACAGTCAGCACTTTCAGGGTTAATCTGCTACCTGTATTCCGTTCAGCACTGTCAGGGTTAATCTCCCACTGGACAATCTGCTCCCTGTGTTATGTTCAGCACTGTCAGGGTTAACCCCCTGCTGGCCAATCTGCTCCCTGTTTTATGTTCAGCACTGTCAGGGTTAATCTGCTCCCTGTGTTCGGTTCAGCACTGTCAGGGTTAATCTGCTCCCTGTATTATGTTCAACACTGTCAGGGTTAATCTGCTCCCTGTGTTCGGTTCAGCACTGTCAGGGTTAATCTGCTCCCTGTGTTCGGTTCAGCACTGTCAGGGTTAATCTGCTCCCTGTGTTCGGTTCAGCACTGTCAGGGTTAATCTGCTCCCTGTATTATGTTCAACACTGTCAGGGTTAATCTGCTCCCTGTGTTCGGTTCAGCACTGTCAGGGTTAACCCCCTGCTGGCCAATCTGCTCCCTGTATTATGTTCAGCACTGTCAGGGTTAATCTGCTCCCTGTGTTAGCTTCAGCACTGTCAGGGTTAATCTGCTCCCTGTGTTCGGTTCAGCACTGTCAGGGTTAATCTGCTCCCTGTGTTAGTTTCAGCACTGTCAGGGTTAATCTGCTCCCTGTGTTAGTTTCAGCACTGTCAGGGTTAATCTGCTCCCTGTGTTAGCTTCAGCACTGTCAGGGTTAATCTGCTCCCTGTGTTCGGTTCAGCACTGTCAGGGTTAATCTGCTCCCTGTGTTCGGTTCAGCACTGTCAGGGTTAATCTGCTCCCTGTGTTCGGTTCAGCACTGTCAGGGTTAATCTGCTCCCTGTGTTCGGTTCAGTACTGTCAGGGTTAATCTGCTCCCTGTGTTCGGTTCAGCACTGTCAGGGTTAAATTAAGATTCTGTTTCCAGCATTTGATTCCGTATCGATAACAATCAGAATTTTATCATTTTTTTTTACGTTACTAAGAAATAAAACGTGTGAAAATACCAGAAAACAGTAATTTCCCCAAAAAAGGTGATTTTTCCCTGAGATTTTGTGACGTTATTTAATGGCGGAAAAGAATCCCAAACCAGCAGAACCCCCCCCCCCCCCCAAAAATAAACCATGAGATTAATGCAGGAAAATTCACATATTCAAGTCTCTGGCCAAAAAAAAGACAAATCAAATCAATCTCTCAGGTGGACTATTTAGACCCAAAATGTGCCAATCCTCCTGTCTGTCCTCCACAGTTTGCAGTTTAGCTAATAAGCCCCGGCGGGCTGAAGGGACCCTCCCTGAGCGAGGCCGCGGCGTCTCCGTTCACATTAGAATCTCTGATTCATAGATTTAAAGCATTATTTATATTTTTTATTTTTCGGTTTTTCTGTTCTGGGGATTTTTAATTCCGACGCGTTTTTCCACCGTTTAATCGTGTTTATTTATATTTTTTATTTTTTGGTTTTTCTATTTTCTGTTCTGGGGATTTTTAATTCCGACGCGTTTTTCCACCGTTTAATCGTGTTTATTATATTTTTTATTTTTCGGTTTTTCTGTTCTGGGGATTTTTAATTCCGACGCGTTTTTCCACCGTTTTAATCGTGTTTATTTATATTTTTTATTTTTCGGTTTTTCTGTTCTGGGGATTTTTAATTACGACACGTTTTTCCACCATTTAATCGTGTTTATTATATTTTTTATTTTTTCGGTTTATCTGTTCTGGGAATTTTTAATTCCGACGCGTTTTTCCACCGTTTAATCGTCTTTATTTATATTTTTTATTTTTCGTTTTTTTCTGTTCTGGGGATTTTTATTCCGACGCGTTTTTCCACCGTTTAATCGTGTTTATTATATTTTTTATTAATTTTCGGTTTTTCTGTTCTGGGGATTTTTAATTCCGACGCGTTTTTCCACCGTTTAATCGTGTTTATTTATATTTTTTATTTATTTTTCGGTTTTTCTGTTCTGGGGATTTTTAATTCCGACGCGTTTTTCCACCGTTTTAATCGTGTTTATTTATATTTTTTATTTTTTGGTTTTTCTATTTTCTGTTCTGGGGATTTTTAATTCCGACGCGTTTTTCCACCGTTTAATCGTGTTATTTATATTTTTTTTTTTTCGGTTTTTCTGTTCTGGGGATTTTTAATTCCGACGCGTTTTTCCACCGTTTTAATCGTGTTTATTTATATTTTTTATTTTTCGGTTTTTCTGTTCTGGGGATTTTTAATTACGACACGTTTTTCCACCATTTAATCGTGTTTATTATATTTTTTATTTATTTTTCGGTTTATCTGTTCTGGGAATTTTTAATTCCGACGCGTTTTTCCACCGTTTAATCGTCTTTATTTATATTTTTTATTTTTCGTTTTTTTCTGTTCTGGGGATTTTTAATTCCGACGCGTTTTTCCACCGTTTAATCGTGTTTATTATATTTTTTATTAATTTTCGGTTTTTCTGTTCTGGGGATTTTTAATTCCGACGCGTTTTTCCACCGTTTAATCGTGTTTATTTATATTTTTTATTTATTTTTCGGTTTTTCTGTTCTGGGGATTTTTAATTCCGACGCGTTTTTCCACCGTTTTAATCGTGTTTATTTATATTTTTTATTTTTTGGTTTTTCTATTTTCTGTTCTGGGGATTTTTAATTCCGACGCGTTTTTCCACCGTTTAATCGTGTTTATTATATTTTTTATTTTTCGGTTTTTCTGTTCTGGGGATTTTTAATTCCGACGCGTTTTTCCACCGTTTTAATCGTGTTTATTTATATTTTTTATTTTTCGGTTTTTCTGTTCTGGGGATTTTTAATTACGACGCGTTTTTCCACCATTTAATCGTGTTTATTATATTTTTTATTTATTTTTCGGTTTATCTGTTCTGGGAATTTTTAATTCCGACGCGTTTTTCCACCGTTTAATCGTCTTTATTTATATTTTTTATTTTTCGTTTTTTTCTGTTCTGGGGATTTTTAATTCCGACGCGTTTTTCCACCGTTTAATCGTGTTTATTATATTTTTTATTAATTTTCGGTTTTTCTGTTCTGGGGATTTTTAATTCCGACGCGTTTTTCCACCGTTTAATCGTGTTTATTTATATTTTTTATTTATTTTTCGGTTTTTCTGTTCTGGGGATTTTTAATTCCGACGCGTTTTTCCACCGTTTAATCGTGTTTATTATATTTTTTATTAATTTTCGGTTTTTCTGTTCTGGGGATTTTTAATTCCGACGCGTTTTTCCACCGTTTAATCGTGTTTATTTATATTTTTTATTTTTCGGTTTTTCTGTTCTGGGGATTTTTAATTCCGACGCGTTTTTCCACCGTTTAATCGTGTTTATTATATTTTTTATTAATTTTCGGTTTTTCTGTTCTGGGGATTTTTAATTCCGACGCGTTTTTCCACCGTTTAATCGTGTTTATTTATATTTTTTATTTTTTGGTTTTTCTGTTCTGGGGATTTTTAATTCCGACGCGTTTTTCCACCGTTTTAATCGTGTTTATTTATATTTTTTATTTTTTGGTTTTTCTATTTTCTGTTCTGGGGATTTTTAATTCCGACGCGTTTTTCCGTTACATTAATCTCGGTTTTGTTGGATTTTTCGCGGCAGATGATGAGAGCGAGGGGGTCACTTCCTGTTTAATCACCGTTTAATCGTGTTTATTTATATTTTTTATTTGGGCGTGATTAATCAGGAGCGCGCGCTGCCCGTTGCGTCTTTTTACTGGATTTATTTATTATTTATTTATTTTTTAACTCATTTGCCCCAATTTATAGGAAATAAAACCCAGGCGTAATATTAAAGTTAAATGACAAAAAAAATCTCCCCAATAAAGAACCGTCTGCAAGAAATGATGTGTTTGTACGTAGGCGTGAAACGGGCCTTTATGTCGGGAAATAATGAGGATTTTTCTTGTTCCCACGTTGCGCTTTCTCATTAAACGCGTTGCTACGGGACGCCAGCGAGATTCAGGCTCAGTGAAATGAATGGGGGTTCTGAAGCTTTACTGCAAACACACACACAGACCGCAGACAGATTCATTCACGCAGCTGAGGGAAATGTTTTTTTGCCGCACGTTCGCTGATTTCGCGGTGATTTAGGAGACGTTCGGCTGCCGATCGGGGAAGGAACGCCGTGAGGAGAGGGATGCTTGGGTTAGGAATGAAAAATGTCGATTTTGTGAGATTTTAGGAAAAAGCTTTCCGAGCTCAGACGTTTGGGTTTTGGGGATAAATCATAGAAAAGTTGGTGTGTTTGAAAGGAAACAGGAAAACCTTCGAGTGTGTTAGCAGGGACTGCGCGGCGCGGTGACCCGTCATGGCTGGTGGTCGTGTTAGTCATCGTCCGGTTACACGTCTTTTGCTTTGTTTGTGTATTATTATATGTTTTGTTTCCTTTATTTAAAAAACACAGTTACCAAATTTCTAGATATTTTTCGTGGGAATCCTTTGGTAACGTTCAAGCTGCCGCTGCGATCAGGCGGGCGAAACGCGTTGTTACTGGGATGTAGCAGAGTCCATGGGATTACAGACCGCACCGTGTTCCCGTACCGCATTCCTCACCGTGTTCCTCTCTGGTCGCGATGAAAGGGTTGAAATTCAGACCTGGGGATGAGGGACAGTAATGGATTATTCACCATGGGATAGCTCTGGGTTAGCTCATTCATGGTGGTGAGGAGATCGCCTTGGTGATCTTCATGACTCTTGACTAAGAGGTCACTCTAGGTTCTCCCTGACAAGGTCCCTGAGTGCTTCTTCATCTCATCTTCCAACGACCACGATGGGGTGGTTTATTGATGATATTTCTGGGTAAATGCCTCAAATATATATAGTTATTACGTACCACAAACTAAAGTGTAAGCTCCACGTAAGCCCCTGATTCTTGCGTAGAAGCCTGCAGGTCGGGTGGGAAGGAGGACATTCCAATCTTCTTGGATCCATGGCCTGAATCTCATTTCTTCATGGAATTCCACTGAATGCAGGATACGGTTCAGGATATCGCTCACGTGACCCAGATTTATTCTATTAGGTACATTTCCAGTTTGAAGGCCCTATGACAACACCACTAAGCCTTACATGGTCCCTATAATTATCGGTGTCCTTCTATTTTCCCAGCACCAAGTTGACACGTTTACATTTGTTTACGTCCCGGGAGTTTATACTCACGTGTTTCAAAAATGTGGTGGGTGAAGGTAAAGCGTCCCTGCCCATCTGAGGGTGATAGTGGTTCCTCATCTGGTTTAGTCCCATTAGGCTGGGACTACATGAGCGCAGAAAGAACATCTGTGAAAATGGATCGCACTTTATAGACCCGTCTGTCATCTGTTGTAGCGGCTCGGAAGGGAGGAAAACCGCACACGCATTGCAACGTTCATTACTAGTACGCCCGGTGCATCATGTGGTCTTCCCAATCGAGCCGTCGTAACGCTATGACGGATGCTGGGAGGGGGGTCAGTACAGACATACTTGGTGCACTCGTGTGGCCCCAGCCTTACTCAACCAGAGTTTCTGTTGGCAGTTTGAAACACAAGAATTCTCCTGTAACTCCATTCAGATGATCATGGAAAGCAACAAAAACCCCAAAATTATCTTCACTAAGAAGGTCTTGGTGACTATAATCTCTATATTCATCCAGTTGATCTCCATCACAAGGTTGCATGGGGCTACCAGCTGGCTGATACTCCTTTTGACTGATTTAAGAAGGTCTTATGGCCACCAACTCAATATTGATTTTCTTGATGTAGTAGACAGGACAATGGGGCAGCCAGTTTGGTAATCCTTCTTTTGATAGCTTCCCTAGAGAGCTACTGACTCATTACTTATCCCTCTGACAGGTTTGAGAAGGTCACAATGTCAAGGGGTGACCATCAGACACGCAAGTTATCTGATTTCAGTAGGTCATTGGTGATTACCACCCATGGTCCAGCAATTGACTGTCTTCTCAATGTCATGATGCTATTGAATGATCAACCCGGCAGTCTGGTTAGCTGGAGTCATTGGGTCATGGGGTGGCTACTGGCTCATCATTCCTCCAGTTGACCGTCTTCTGAAGGTCATGGTATTATGAGGGGGTCGATCAACAAACAGTGATGGTTAGTTGCCCCAGGAAGTTATGAGAGGTGAAAAGTAACCGATGGTTTGATAGCTGATTGATTTTGAAAGGTCACAACACGTTGCAGGTCATACAGTCCTGGCAGTGGCCAAACACCAGTTGCCCACACATGGCATATAGTAGTCTTTGCCTATAGTATTTTCCCTTTTTAAGTTCAGAGTCCTCTGACCCACCAGATGAGACCCCCGTCTGTCCTGTCTGTCTGTTTCTGATGGTTCTGTAAGGATATTGCTCATGGTGTGATAGGACGAAGCCACGTCTTGCGCTTCTGTATTCGGCACATGCCCAGTGTGCGTTGTCTTTCATCGGGTTTGACCCTCAGACCTGGCACCCATCACCAAATAACCGGACTTGACATATTTATTACTTTGTGATTTTTAAGTAAGCGCTTGACCTGCTCCGAGTGGGAAATCTCTGTAAATATTAAGAAGATGTGGGGGTCCATCTCCCCCCGTTGTATAGTTCTCTCCGTGCGTGTGATGCATGCAAGAGTTTGGTGTTCTCATGGTTTCTCTTTTTTATTTTTTCCTCGATTTGTAAATCTGTTTAATTTATGAGGAACAAGCCCTGAAATCTCAGACTCCGCCCCCGTTTCCTTATCGATTGCCGAAAACAAGTATTTGTACGGACAGTGTCGAGACTTTTTTCCCGTTCTTGTTGTTTCTAAGGACTTTTTCTACGTGTGACTCTCTCGTTCATTTGGATTTTACGTCCTGGCTCTGCCTCAGTCGGCACCGCGGAACCAGGACGGACTCTTCTTGGGGACATTTACCACTCACAATGCTTGACAACTGTACCTTCTTTTGCTTCGATGTCGCAATGGTTTAATGGCAATATATGGTATAAAATACACAAAGTATAGTGAAGACATAGAGGGAAACCTGTCTGACGAGGCTGAGGGACATCTGTCTGATGTGGCTGAGGGACATCTGTCTGATGAGGCTGAGGGAAACCTGTCTGACGAGGCTGAGGGACATCTGTCTGATGTGGCTGAGGGAAGGTTCTTCAAAATGGCTGCCTTGTAGGACAACTCAGCATTATGTGTGGTTGAGGTATACCTGGTAGAATGCGACTTTTGTTGGATCTGAATGAGTCAGATGTATAGTTGTTGCTGATGGTAGACCTGTTAGAGATGGTGGCGGGGCAGCCTCAGACCACACGGGAGACTGTCCTCTGAATCAACAGACTTGGACGGTGGCACTTTTGAGTAAAATAAAGCATTTTAAAATATAACATGGACTATTGTTTTTTTTTTTTCAGCCCAGGTGGCATCAGATTTTGGGCTCCTTGATTTGGTGGTTTGTGGGTGGAAGCCTGGGGCCTCCGTGCAAATGATGTCGATGGAAATCACCAAACCAGGCAACTGGTGACCTGGAGCTTCGGGAAATTCTGAGATATAGTCAATAGAATGGTAATAAATATGATGAGGCTGAAGGAGAGGTCCATGGGAATTCCCCAGAAACGCGGCAAATACGGGGCAATACACGCTCACATGCAGGTCAAAGAGGGAATCGGAACGTTGAATCAAAATTTTTAATCATCAAAAGCTCAAATCATCCTGGATTCATTGAAGTCCCTGAACCCCAAGGGAATCACCGGACAGTGAGCCAAGATCCCATAGGTGGAGGCAATGATCCCACACACCTACAAGTAACATTCAGAAAAAAAGAAGAGGACACATTGTGGTGGCATCTGCCACGTCGGTATCCAATGATGAGCCATGCAGAGGGCCATATTATTCGATCAGCGGCAGCAACGTTTCAGCTGTACAGCCACTTTTCTCATTATTGGGTACCGAGCTTGGGAAAGGCTGCTTGGACAGCCATGTCTAGTGAGATGTGATGTCACTCCATTTCTAGTGAGATGTGATGTTACACCATGGCTATGTCATACTTGCAACAAAAAGGAAACCTGGCACTTTGAATACGGCAAAAAGGACCAGTTTATTAGGTCAGCGGCAGCAACGTTTTGGCCGTACATGTAGCATTTCTCGTTATTAGGAATGAGCTTAATAAACGCAGTATGAACGGCTGAAACTGGTCCTTTTTTTATACGGCCATATACAGATTGCCGGGTTTCCTCTTTATTGCAAGTATCACATAGACGTTGTGTGACATCACATCTCACTAGACATGGTGTGACATTCACTGGACGTGGTGTGACATCACATGTCTCTAGTGAGTTGATGATAAGCTGTGACGATGAGGAAGTCTCCATAGAATGGGATATGTTTGTGTTTAGCAGTGGGATGCTCGGTCTCCATAGACTGGGATATTTTTGTGTTTAGCAGTGGGATGCTTGGTCTCCATAGAATGGGAAATTTTTGTGTTTAGCAGTGGGATGCTTGGTCTCCATAGAATGGGATATATTTGTGTTTAGCAGTGGGATGCTCGGTCTCCATAGAATGGGATATTTTTGTGTTTAGCAGTGGGATGCTCGGTCTCCATAGAATGGGATATGTTTGTGTTTAGCAGTGGGATGCTCGGTCTCCATTGAGGGATATTTTTGTGTTTAGCAGTGGGATGCTCGGTCTCCATAGAATGGATATTTTTCTGTTTAGCAGTGGGATGCTCAGTCTCCAAAATATGGGATATTTTTGTGTTTAGCAGTGGGATGCTCGTCTCCATAGAATGGGATATTTTTGTGTTTAGCAGTGGGATGCTCGGTCTCCATAGAATGGGATATTTTGTGTTTAGCAGTGGGATGCTCGGTCTCCATAGAATGGGATATTATTTTGTTTAGCAGTGGGATGCTCGCTCTCCATAGAATGGGATATATTTGTGTTTAGCAGTGGGATGCTCGGTCTCCATAGAATGGGATATTTTGTGTTTAGCAGTGGGATGCTCGGTCTCCATAAAATGGGATATTTTTGTGTTTAGCAGTGGGATGCTCGGTCTCCATAGAATGGGATATTTTTGTGTTTAGCAGTGGGATCCTCGGTCTCCATAGAATGGGATATGTTTGTGTTTAGCAGTGGGATGCTCAGTCTCCATAGAATGGGATATTTTTGTGTTTAGCAGTGGGATGCTCGGTCTCCATAGAATGGGATATTTTGTGTTTAGCAGTGGGATGCTCGGTCTCCACAGAATGGGATATTTTTGTGTTTAGCAGTGGGATGCTCGGTCTCCATAGAATGGGATATTTTTGTGTTTAGCAGTGGGATGCTCGGTCTCCATAGAATGGGATATGTTTGTGTTTAGCAGTGGGATGCTCGGTCTCCATTGAGGGATATTTTTGTGTTTAGCAGTGGGATGCTCAGTCTCCAAAAAATGGGATATTTTTGTGTTTAGCAGTGGGATGCTCGGTCTCCATAGAATGGGATATTTTTGTGTTTAGCAGTGGGATGCTCGGTCTCCATAGAATGGGATATTTTTGTGTTTAGCAGTGGGATGCTCGGTCTCCATAAAATGGGATATTTTTGTGTTTAGCAGTGGGATGCTCGGTCTCCACAGAATGATATTATTTTTGTGTTTAGCAGTGGGATGCTCAGTCTCCATAGAATGGGATATTTTTGTGTTTAGCAGTGGGATGCTCGGTCTCCACAGAATGATATTATTTTTGTGTTTAGCAGTGGGATGCTCGGCCTCCATAGAATGATATATTTTTGTGTTTAGCAGTGGGATGCTCGGTCTCCATAGAATGGGATATTTTTGTGTTTAGCAGTGGGATGCTCGGTCTCCATAGAATGATATTATTTTTGTGTTTAGCAGTGAGATGCTCAGTTTCCATAGAATGGGATCTTTTTGTGTTTAGCAGTGGGATGCTCGGTCTCCATAGAATGAGATATTTTTTGTTTAGCAGTGGGATGCTCGGTCTCCATAGAATGGGATATTTTTGTGTTTAGCAGTGGGATGCTCGGTCTCCATAGAATGGGATATTTTTGTGTTTAGCAGTGGGATGCTCGGTCTCCATAGAATGATATTATTTTTGTGTTTAGCAGTGGGATGCTCGGTCTCCATAGAATGATATATTTTTGTGTTTAGCAGTGGGATGCTCGGTCTCCATAGAATGGGATATTTTTGTGTTTAGCAGTGGGATGCTCAGTCTCCATAGAATGGGATCTTTTTGTGTTTAGCAGTGGGATGCTCGGTCTCCATAGAATGGGATATTTTTTGTTTAGCAGTGGGATGCTCGGTCTCCATAGAATGGGATATTTTTTGTTTAGCAGTGGGATGCTCGGTCTCCATAGAATGGGATATTTTTGTGTTTAGCAGTGGGATGCTCGGTCTCCATAGAATGGGATATTTTTTGTTTAGCAGTGGGATGCTCGGTCTCCATAGAATGGGATATTTTTGTGCTTAGCAGTGGGATGCTTGGTCTCCATAGAATGGAATATTTTTGTGTTAAGCAGTGGGATGCTCGGTCTCCATAGAATGGGATATTTTTGTGCTTAGCAGTGGGATGCTTGGTCTCCATAGAATGGGATATATTTGTGTTTAGCAGTGGGATGCTCGGTCTCCATAGAATGGGATATTTTTTGAGTTAGCAGTGGGATGCTCGGTCTCCATAGAATGGGATATTTTTGTGTTTAGCAGTGGGATGCTCGTCTCCATAGAATGGGATATTTTTTTGTTAGCAGTGGGATGCTCGTCTCCATTGAGGGATATTTTTGTGTTTAGCAGTGGGATGCTCGGTCTCCATAGAATGGGATATTTTTGTGTTTAGCAGTGGGATGCTCGGTCTCCATAAAATGGGATATTTTTGTGTTTAGCAGTGGGATGCTCGGTCTCCATAGAATGGGATATTTTTGTGTTTAGCAGTGGGATCCTCGGTCTCCATAGAATGGGATATGTTTGTGTTTAGCAGTGGGATGCTCAGTCTTCATAGAATGGGATATGTTTGTGTTTAGCAGTGGGATGCTCAGTCTCCATAGAATGATATTATTTTTGTGATTAGCAGTGGGATGCTCGGTCTCCATAGAATGGGATATTTTTGTGCTTAGCAGTGGGATGCTCGGTCTCCATAGAATGGGATATATTTGTGTTTAGCAGTGGGATGCTCGGTCTCCATAGAATGGGATATTTTTGTGTTTAGCAGTGGGATGCTCGGTCTCCATAGAATGGGATATTTTTGTGTTTAGCAGTGGGATGCTCGGTCTCCATAGAATGGGATATTTTTTTGTTTAGCAGTGGGATGCTCGGTCTCCATTGAGGGATATTTTTGTGTTTAGCAGTGGGATGCTCGGTCTCCATAGAATGGGATATTTTTGTGTTTAGCAGTGGGATGCTCGGTCTCCATAGAATGGGATATTTTTGTGTTTAGCAGTGGGATGCTCGGTCTCCATAGAATGGGATATTTTGTGTTTAGCAGTGGGATGCTCGGTCTCCACAGAATGGGATATTTTTGTGTTTAGCAGTGGGATGCTCGGTCTCCATAGAATGGGATATTTTGTGTTTAGCAGTGGGATGCTCAGTCTCCATAGAATGGGATATTTTTGTGTTTAGCAGTGGGATGCTCGGTCTCCATAGAATGATATTATTTTTGTGTTTAGCAGTGGGATGCTCGGTCTCCAAAGAATGATATATTTTTGTGTTTAGCAGTGGGATGCTCGTTCTCCATAGAATGGGATATTTTTGTGTTTAGCAGTGGGATGCTCGGTCTCCATAGAATGGGATATTTTTGTGTTTAGCAGTGGGATGCTCAGTCTCCATAGAATGGGATATTTTTGTGTTTAGCAGTGGGATGCTCGGTCTCCATAGAATGATATTATTTTTGTATTTAGCAGTGGGATGCTTGGTCTCCATAGAATGGGATATTTTTGTGTTTAGCAGTGGGATGCTCGGTCTCCATAGAATGATGTATTTTTGTGTTTAGCAGTGGGATGCTTGGTCTCCATAGAATGGGATATTTTTGTGTTTAGCAGTGGGATGCTCGGTCTCCATAGAATGATATATTTTTGTGTTTAGCAGTGGGATGCTCGGTCTCCATAGAATGATATATTTTTGTGTTTAGCAGTGGGATGCTCGGTCCCCATAGAATGATATTATTTTTGTGTTTAGCAGTGAGATGCTCAGTCTCCATAGAATGGGATATGTTTGTGTTTAGCAGTGGGATGCTCGGTCTCCATTGAGGCATATTTTTGTGTTTAGCAGTGGGATGCTCGGTCTCTATAGAATGGGATATTTTTGTGTTTAGCAGTGGGATGCTCGGTCTCCATTGAGGGATATTTTTGTGTTTAGCAGTGGGATGCTCGGTCTCCATAGAATGGGATATTTTTGTGTTTAGCAGTGGGATAACTCGGTCTCCATAGAATGGGATAATTTTGTGTTTAGCAGTGGGATGCTCAGTCTCCATAGAATGGGATATGTTTGTGTTTAGCAGTGGGATGCTCGGTCTCCAGAGAATGGGATATTTTTGGGTTTAGCAGTGGGATGTTCGGTCTCCATAGAATGGGATATTTATTGTGATTAGCAGTGGGATGCTCGGTCTCCATAGAATGGGATATTTTTGTGTTTAGCAGTGGGATGCTCGGTCTCCATAGAATGGGATATTTTTGTGTTTAGCAGTGGGATGCTCGGTCTCCATAGAATGGGATATTTTTGTGTTTACCAGTGGGATGCTCGGTCTTCATAGAATATTATTTTTGTGTTTAGCAGTGAGATGCTCGGTCTCCATAGAATGGGGATATTTTTGTGTTTAGCAGTGGGATGCTCGGTCTCCATAGAATGAGATATTTTTGTGTTTAGCAGTGGGATGCTCGGTCTCCATAGAATGGGATATTTTTGTGTTTAGCAGTGAGATGCTCGGTCTCCATAGAATGGGATATGTTTGTGTTTAGCAGTGGGATGCTCGGTCTCCATAGAATGGGATATTTTGTGTTTAGCAGTGGGATGCTTGTCTCCAGAAATGGGATATTTTTGGGTTTAGCAGTGGGATGCTCGGTCTTCATAGAATATTATTTTTGTGTTTAGCAGTGAGATGCTCGGTCTCCATAGAATGGGGATATTTTTGTGTTTAGCAGTGGGATGCTCGGTCTCCATAGAATGGGATATATTTGTGTTTAGCAGTGGGATGCTCAGTCTCCATAGAATGGGATATTTTTGTGTTTAGCAGTGGGATGCTCGGTCTCCATAGAATGGGATATTTTTGTGTTTAGCAGTGGGATGCTCGGTCTCCATAGAATAGGATATTTTTGTGTTTAGCAGTGGGATGCTCAGACTCCATAGAATGGGATATTTTGTGTTTAGCAGTGGGATGCTCGGTCTCCACAGAATGGGATATTTTGTGTTTAGCAGTGGATGCTCGGTCTCCATAGAATAGGATATTTTTGTGTTTAGCAGTAGGATGCTCGGTCTCCATAGAATGGGATATTTTGTGTTTAGCAGTGGGATGCTCGGTCTCCACAGAATGGGATATTTTTGTGTTTAGCAGTGGGATGCTCAGTCTCCATAGAATGGGATATTTTGTGTTTAGCAGTGGGATGCTCGGTCTCCACAGAGGGATATTTTTGTGTTTAGCAGTGGGATGCTCGGTCTCCATAGAATGGGATATTTTTGTGTTTAGCAGTGGGATGCTCGGTCTCCAAAGAATGATATATTTTTGTGTTTAGCAGTGGGATGCTCGCTCTCCATAGAATGGGATATTTTTGTGCTTAGCAGTGGGATGCTCGGTCTCCATAGAATAGGATATTTTTGTGTTTAGCAGTGGGATGCTCAGACTCCATAGAATGGGATATTTTGTGTTTAGCAGTGGGATGCTCGGTCTCCACAGAATGGGATATTTTTGTGTTTAGCAGTGGGATGCTCAGTCTCCATAGAATGGGATATTTTGTGTTTAGCAGTGGGATGCTCGGTCTCCATAGAATGGGATATTTTTGTGTTTAGCAGTGGGATGCTCGGTCTCCGAAGAATGATATATTTTTGTGTTTAGCAGTGGGATCCTCGGTCTCCATAGAATGGGATATTTTTGTGTTTAGCAGTGGGATGCTCGGTCTCCACAGAATGGGATATTTTTGTGTTTAGCAGTGGGATCTCGTCTCCATAGAATGGGATATTTTTGTGTTTAGCAGTGGGATGCTCGGTCTCCAAAGAATGATATATTTTTGTGTTTAGCAGTGGGATGCTCGCTCTCCATAGAATGGGATATTTTTGTGCTTAGCAGTGGGATGCTCGGTCTCCATAGAAGGGATATTTTTGTGTTTAGCAGTGGGATGCTCGGTCTCTATAGAATGAGATATTTTTGTGTTTAGCAGTGGGATGCTCGGTCTCCATAGAATGGGATATTTTTGTGTTTAGCAGTGGGATGCTCAGTCTCCATAGAATGGGATATTTTTGTGTTTAGCAGTGGGATGCTCGGTCTCCGTAGAATGATATTATTTTTGTGTTTAGCAGTGGGATGCTCGGTCTCCATAGAATGATATATTTTTGTGTTTAGCAGTGGGATGCTCGGTCTCCATAGAATGGGATATGTTTGTGTTTAGCAGTGGGATGCTCGGTCTCCATTGAGGCATATTTTTGTGTTTAGCAGTGGGATGCTCGGTCTCTATAGAATGGGATATTTTTGTGTTTAGCAGTGGGATGCTCGGTCTCTATAGAATGGGATATTTTTGTGTTTAGCAGTGGGATGCTCTGTCTTCATAGAATGGGATATTTTTGTGTTTAGCAGTGGGATGCTCGGTCTCCATAGAATGGGATATATTTGTGTTTAGCAGTGGGATGCTCGGTCTCCATAGAATGGGATATGTTTGTGTTTAGCAGTGGGATGCTCGGTCTCCATTGAGGGATATTTTTGTGTTTAGCAGTGGGATGCTCGGTCTCCATAGAATGGGATATTTTGTGTAGCAGTGGGATGCTCGGTCTCCATAGAATGGTATATTTTTGTGTTTAGCAGTGGGATGCTCGGTCTCCATAGAATGGGATATATGTTTTGTGTTTAGCAGTGGGATGCTCGGTCTCCATAGAAGGGATATTTTTGTGTTTAGCAGTGGGATGCTCGGTCTCCATAGAATGGGATATTTTTGTGTTTAGCAGTGGGATGCTCGGTCTCCATAGAATGGGATATTTTTGTGTGTTAGCAGTAGGATGCTCGGTCTCCATAGAATGGGATATTTTTGTGTTTAGCAGTGGATGCTCGGTCTCCACAGAATGGGATATTTTTGTGTTTAGCAGTGGGATGCTCAGTCTCCATAGAATGGGATATTTTGTGTTTAGCAGTGGGATGCTCGGTCTCCATAGAATGGGATATTTTTGTGTTTAGCAGTGGGATGCTCGGTCTCCGAAGAATGATATATTTTTGTGTTTAGCAGTGGGATCCTCGGTCTCCATAGAATGGGATATTTTTGTGTTTAGCAGTGGGATGCTCGGTCTCCACAGAATGGGATATTTTTGTGTTTAGCAGTGGGATGCTCGGTCTCCATAGAATGGGATATTTTTGTGTTTAGCAGTGGGATGCTCGGTCTCCAAAGAATGATATATTTTTGTGTTTAGCAGTGGGATGCTCGCTCTCCATAGAATGGGATATTTTTGTGCTTAGCAGTGGGATGCTCGGTCTCCATAGAATGGGATATTTTTGTGTTTAGCAGTGGGATGCTCGGTCTCTATAGAATGAGATATTTTTGTGTTTAGCAGTGGGATGCTCGGTCTCCATAGAATGGGATATTTTTGTGTTTAGCAGTGGGATGCTCAGTCTCCATAGAATGGGATATTTTTGTGTTTAGCAGTGGGATGCTCGGTCTCCGTAGAATGATATTATTTTTGTGTTTAGCAGTGGGATGCTCGGTCTCCATAGAATGATATATTTTTGTGTTTAGCAGTGGGATGCTCGGTCTCCATAGAATGGGATATGTTTGTGTTTAGCAGTGGGATGCTCGTCTCTCCATTGAGGCATATTTTTGTGTTTAGCAGTGGGATGCTCGGTCTCTATAGAATGGGATATTTTTGTGTTTAGCAGTGGGATGCTCGGTCTCTATAGAATGGGATATTTTTGTGTTTAGCAGTGGGATGCTCTGTCTTCATAGAATGGGATATTTTTGTGTTTAGCAGTGGGATGCTCGGTCTCCAGAGAATGGGATATATTTGTGTTTAGCAGTGGGATGCTCGGTCTCCATAGAATGGGATATGTTTGTGTTTAGCAGTGGGATGCTCGGTCTCCATTGAGGGATATTTTTGTGTTTCGCAGTGGGATGCTCGGTCTCCATAGAATGGGATATTTTTGTGTTTAGCAGTGGGATGCTCGGTCTCCATAGAATGGTATATTTTTGTGTTTAGCAGTGGGATGCTCGGTCTCCATAGAATGGGATATGTTTGTGTTTAGCAGTGGGATGCTCGGTCTCCATAGAATGGGATATTTTTGTGTTTAGCAGTGGGATGCTCGGTCTCCATAGAATGGGATATTTTTGTGTTTAGCAGTGGGATGCTCGGTCTCCATAGAATGGGATATTTTTGTGTTTAGCAGTAGGATGCTCGGTCTCCAAAGAATGGGATATTTTTGTGTTTAGCAGTGGGATGCTCGGTCTCCATAGAATGGGATATTTTTGTGTTTAGCAGTGGGATGCTCGGTCTCCATAGAATGGGATATTTTTGTGTTTAGCAGTGGGATGCTCGGTCTCCATAGAATGATATTATTTTTGTGTTTAGCAGTGGGATGCTCAGTCTCCATAGAATGGGATATTTTTGTGTTTAGCAGTGGGATGCTCGGTCTCCATAGAATGGGATATTTTTGTGTTTAGCAGTGGGATGCTCGGTCTCCATAGAATGATATTATTTTTGTGTTTAGCAGTGGGATGCTCGGTCTCCATAGAATGGGATATTTTTGTGTTTAGCAGTGGGATGCTCGGTCTCCATAGAATGGGATATGTTTGTGTTTAGCAGTGGGATGCTCGGTCTCCATTGAGGGATATTTTTGTGTTTAGCAGTGGGATGCTCGGTGTCCATAGAATGGGATATGTTTGTGTTTAGCAGTGGGATGCTCAGTCTCCTTTGAGGGATATGTTTGTGTTTAGCAGTGGGATGCTCGGTCTCCATAGAATGGGATATTTTTGTACTGTTTGATAACCAGTATTCTGCACGTTTACGAGAGTCTGGCAGGCGGCTTGGCACGCGGTGAGGGCACAGATGGATCCAGCCTGTTGCACCGGTTGCACATTTATTTCACCCAGAGCCTGGATTCCATGGCATGGTGTGCGCTGTCATGGTGTGCGGCTTCACTAATAATGAATCATATTATTTCCCTGAAAAACGAGAAGAAATAGCACCAACAGATGCCGGGGCTTGTGCATCGTTGCTGGGAATCACCGCCATGAGAGCGGGAGCCAAACCTGCTCGAGATTTATTTCAATGAATTCAGCTCAAAACATTTAAACAATATATAATAATGTAATATTTTGGCCCCAGTTATTCCCGGAGTTTGCAGCAGCTACAGGCGACTCTGCCGGAGCAGGAAGTGTCTCAGCCAATCGGGAGCCTCTCTCTCTGGTGTGCAGAGCACGAGTAGGTTCCTTTTTGCCCCAGCGCTAGTTCTGATGTAAGCTTATAGGGGCCTCGCTGCGGCATCTGGGCCGGATTTACAGCTCAGGAGCCGGTAGACACAGATCTGCAGCCCCCCCCCCCCAAGAAAGGTAAATACTTTGGCGGGAATACTTTTGATTTGGAGACACATTACGGTATCTTTTTAGTTTTACAGAGTAAGCCCCCCCGCCTGTGCCCGGCGTCTGTAAGCACATTCCAACTGTGCCTAATTGTAAATCCGGCCCTGCGTGACCTATATATCAGCCTCCGCAATGGATGGAGCTGCTCACCATGAGAAGGGCTGTCTAACCTGGAGAGCTGGCAATCCATCATCAAAGCCAGGACCCGAAGGTCAACGTCAGACAGCTCCCTGCTACGAACACCCGAAAATGCGCAAAATCAAGTCAAAATGGGATTTCCGCTTGAATTTTCCTTGCATTTGCCGGCACATTCTCTTAGAGAACACACACAGTGCACACGCACACACACACACAGATGCACACACACAGAGTGCACACACACACACAGTGCACACACACGCACACACACAGAGTGCACACACACACAGTGCACACGCACACACACACACAGATGCACACACACAGAGTGCACACACACACACAGTGCACACACACGCACACACACAGAGTGCACACACACACAGTGCACACAGACACACACACACACAGACGCACACACACAGAGTGCACACACACACACAGTGCACACACAAAGGTGAAACTCAGGAGAATGACTGGAGAAGTGAAAATTCTAGGTCAAAATAACCAAACCAGAAAAATTCGCCCATTTATTTCACTTTCCAAATCAGCTCTTTGGTCTAGATTTTTCTCTTCTCCTGCCAGTTCTCCTGAGTTTCACCTTTTTCAAAGAGCACTGGTATTTCCGTGCTCTCTCGTTCCCTGCACTTCGGGGAATCAAATCACCCTGACCCTGTGGTAAATTCAGCATTCACCGCAGGGACCCCGAAGTGCAGCGAAAACCCGCCGCAAACCCGCCGCAAACCCGCCGATTAAAAAAACCCAACAACTGCGGTTATTCCGAACTACTAATTATCGAATTTCGTTCCAAATTCTGAATTTTTCCGAAACGAATGCACATCTCTAGTCTGTTCACAAAGCGCTTTGCATTTCTGCTCACTATGTCGATTCTAGTCTGCGAAAAGTACAGTAAATTCACCATTTAGTGAATGGCGACCGTATTTTGATGAAATTGTTGGCGCCAACGGCAGTTATCAGGCGTGGGCGAAAACTGCCAAATTGCACGGATGATTGCCGAATTGCACCGATGATTGCTGAATTGCACCGAATTGGCATCCGCGAATTCCACCAAACAGTAAAAAAAAAAGGAAATCTTCTAATAGAGGGTTAAATCAATAAAAAATTTAGAAAAGGTGACTGAATAATAAAACATTTAAAAACAATAAAAAGGTCTGTTAAAAAATAAAAAATTATAAAAAGGTCTGGTAAAAAATAAACCGGGTTATTCAAAGAGAATCGAAAAGCCACTGCACGTTCGGTGACTTTTCGTTCTCTTCAATTCGGTGCGATTTGGCGATCCCATTTCGGTGACCCTGCGGTGTATTCAGCAAACATCACAGGGCCGCCGTAATGCAGGGAAAACCCGCCGCAAACCTGACGAAAATTCACTGCAAAACCCGGCGAACGCACACCGAAACCCGCAAAAACATCTGGATTAACCCCGCCGAGCAGCCGCCGGAAAAAGCCGACACCGCAGACGAATGGAGTGAAAAAGAAAAAAACGTACGCCTGAATGTTTGAAAAGTGAAACGCTGTTTGCAAAGAAACTACTGAATGAAAATGTCTGAAATTTACATATAAAATCCAATGAATGAGAATAAAAAGGTCTGTTACAGAAAAGATGTTTGCAAAAAAATCCCCAAAAATGTCTAAAAGATGCTAAAAAACCTATAAATAAAGAGACTTTTTACTGCAGAATTTTATAACAGACGCTTTGTATCTTTTTTATTTTTAGGCGACAGTATTGGATTTTTTTAATTTTCAAAAGACTTTTCTTATTTTTTTCACAGAAGGTTTTGTATTTTTTATTTCTTTAGACGACATTAATGTTTGTTTTTAACATTGAAGCCTATGGGATTCGCCTGAATAAACCTGCCGAATGAAACCACCGAATGGCAGGGCATTAGGGGAACCTTTCACTGCTGGTTTGTGTTCTCTGAATAGATGAAGCATTGCTTCTCTATGGGGATTTCACTGCCCTCGAACAGGCGCCGAACAGGCACCGTATGTGCAGACAATTCGCCAGGATTTGGCGAACTGCCTGCTCTCCGGATAGCTGAATGGCCAGGAAAGGTAACCGTACGCTGAATTTCACTGCTCCGTTCCCTTTCTCCAGCATTTCGGAGCTCTTTGAATAACCCTGATAATCTTTTGAATAATAAAAAACACAAAAATGTCTAAAAATTTATTTTAAAAATAAAAACATTGTAAAACAAAATTTGCAAAAAAAACCCCAAATGATTTTAAAATTTTTTTTTTAAAAGATATTCCATTTATTACATTGAATGCAATGAGATTCGCCTGTTTAAACCCGTCAAACTGAAACAAGGGAAATCGGGTCATTTTGCTGGAGTTTTGGTGCAATTCGTCATTCTGTGAAAACGAGACACTTAGGGCCCCATTACAATCTTCGTGCAAACCTCTGCGCCGGCGCAAAAACGCATTAACGCGAGGGGCAAAACCCTTTCCGCTGAACATCATATTACAATGTCAGCGCAACAAACGCGCGTTAACGTCTATCGCGGGTGAACCTGCGCGAGAGCTTACTGTACTGCGCGCGTCCTATACTTAACATTGTGAGCGCAAATGCGTTTGTGCGCTGGTACGCGGATGGTATTACAATCTATGCGCAGTTTGTAACGCACGGCCTTTGCGCGGCATAATTTTATCAACTCCTAAAAGCTGGTGTTAATGGCAAATTCAATCAACCTGCCGAACCCAAATACACCAGCCCAAAAAAACACAGCAACGTATAGTTACACATTCTACACATACCCAAACAATAAAATGGAGAAGCTGTGTGTGTTTTTATTATTGCTGCAGCATATATACGCAGATTGACTTTGACAGGCGCAAAAACTTAACGTGAGACAATTCTGATTGGCTGAATCGCGTGATAAAACAGTCCGCACACCGATTTCTGCACTTAACGTTAATGCGCGTGCGTTTTTGCGCGTCTGTTTTACATGCGTTATTTTTTTACGGATGAAAAAATGCACGAGGATTGTAATACCAGCGTTGTTTTACACGCGTTAACGTTTAACGCTTCGCTTCGCGCAAAAATGTACGCGTTCTGCCTGCGTTTTTGCGTTAAGAATGTAATAGGGCCCAATAGTTTTCTATGGGACAAGTTCTGTGCCGCCAAATTGTGGTGAACTGCACCTTATTTCACTGTCAATCCGCCTGTATTTGGTGAACGGACATCCTTGCCCTGAAATTGCAGATACCTGGAGATTCACTGTTCGGAGCCAAATTCGTGGGTTCATGAATAACCCTTTAAGTATTTTCCGCTTTCCAGGAGTCTGTCTGTACCCTCGGCATACCGCGGACTTCACTGCGTGATCCTGAACTTCCTGGATTTACAGGGGGTGGGACAGGAAGCTCCGCCCACGTGGGAGTGGAGAGCTGAGAGTTAGTGACATCAGCTTGCTGGGAGAGGAGGCAGGAGGTAACAAGCTGAAATGCAGGGTATTCAAGTAAAAAGTGATTGAACGTGTAAGAAATCGCAGTCGTTTTCCCGAATTTACAGAGGATCGTGACGCAGCGGACAGAGGGGTGACGGAACATGACAACAGCCAATCAGATTTCTCCTTGGATGAACAAGCTGAGGATCAAAACCTTGACCTGGTGAAACCGGAACTCGCTCAGCGAAAATATCCATTAATTACCACGTGCGTCCAGAACCCAAACCCGAGATTCCTGGAGGGGGGGGGGGACTCACAGAGTGTCCGCCGCCACGTGAGATCCGTCCGGATATTTTATAACCGCTTCCGCTCAGGATATAAAAAAACAAAGCTTTATTTTTATACATTGGGGGTGTTATATTTTTTCGTGTGTTCCAGACGTGGCGTCACTATATCTTCCTGGCTGTGCTTTGGGTGCAGCGCCTGGTGGCGAGGGGTTAAGCGGTGCGTGCGGATATGGGGGGGGGCTCTCTGTGTGCTCTGGGCTGGCAGACTCGCTTTTATTAAACGGGATTCCTCCTGTACCAGCTGGTGCCTGGAATTTCAAATGATTTCGGCTGATTGGGTGTCGCGGCCTGCCAGTCCGTCCGAGGACGCCGCCACGAGGACAAAGCGCGGCGCGAGGAAACCACGGAATGCGCTCCCCATAACAGCAGATTAATCACCTCTCCACCAGCGCTTTAAAGGCACAAAGAATCAATCAGCACCGGCATCCCAACCGTTTCCATGGCGACTGCTCCCCGTTTACCACTTTGACCCAGAGTTTCCCAAACTTTGTTATAAAAATCAGCGAAAGAATCCAGTGTAAATACTGCCGAAATGAGGGCAACGGCAAAACGCGCCGACGACACCGGAATCAATCAAATCTATGGAGCGTTACAGGCGGGAGGCGGAGCCACAGAACGGCAATATAGGAATGTTACAGGCGGGAGGCGGAGCCACAGAACGGCAATATAGGAATGTTACAGGGGGGAGGCGGAGCCACAGAACGGCACTATAGGAATGTTACAGGCGGGAGGCGGAGCCACAGACGGCAATATAGGAATGTTACAGGGGGGAGGCGGAGCCACAGAACGGCAATATAGGAATGTTACAGGCGGGAGGCGGAGCCACAGAACGGCAATATAGGAATGTTACAGGCGGGAGGCGGAGCCACAGAACGGCAATATAGGAATGTTACAGGAGGCGGGGCCAGAAACCAAGCTGTACCCAGACTCTGCATGACATCACGACCTATCAGGGTGTCAGGGTCACCACGCTCTGGCCCCTGACACCCCGTTAACCCCTGCTATATTCTCTGTGTTTATGTATATATCTGTTCAGTCTGTTATTGTTTATTCATGGTCTGCCGCCCCATGTGCTGTTCGGTTCCCTTTGTGTCTATTTTGAGTCTCTTCTTTTCATCTTGTTATTTCTCATTTCTCCGGCTTTCCTAAACCGCTCCCCTATTCAGTTCTCCTTAACCTCCATTCCCACAACTCTCAGCCATCCCTTTTACTGCATCTCCTCCCCATCATGCCGTCTCCTCCAGAGTCTAACTCTGACCTGACCTGATCTCCTCCTTATTTACTTCATGTCTCTTATGTGTTTACTTTAAATAAACCCTTTAATTACCCTGAAACCTGATCCGGGGCTCACAACCCACCTGCTGCATCAATCGCATCCGGAGCTCATCACAACCCACCTGCTGCATCAATCGCATCCGGAGCTCATCACAACCCACCTGCTGCATCAATCGCATCCGGAGCTCATCACAACCCACCTGCTGCATCAATCGCATCCGGAGCTCATCACAACCCACCTGCTGCATCAATCGCAGTCTGAACCCTGACACAGGGCCATTTACAGCCACCCGTACACCCCCTGAATATATGGAGGAACCCCTAAAGAGACACCCGCACCCTGAATATATGGAGGAACCCCTAAAGAGACACCCGCACCCCCTGAATATATGGAGGAACCCCTAAAGAGACACCCGCACACCCTGAATATATGGAGGAGCCTCTAAAAACACACCCGCACACCCTGAATATATGGAGGAACCCCTAAAGACACACCCGCACACCCTGAATATATGGAGGAAACCCTAAAAAGACACCCGCACACCCTAAATATATGGAGGAACCCCTAAAGAGACACCCGCACACCCTGAATATATGGAGGAACCCCTAAAAAGACACCCGCACACCCTGAATATATGGAGGAACCCCTAAAGAGACACCCGCACACCCTGAATATATGGAGGAGCCCCTAAAAACACACCCGCACACCCTGAATATATGGAGGAGCCCCTAAAAACACACCCGCACACCCTGAATATATGGAGGAACCCCTAAAAACACACCCTCACACCCTGAATATATGGAGGAACCCCTAAAGAGACACCCGCACACCCTGAATATATGGAGGAGCCCCTAAAAACACCCTCACACCCTGAATATATGGAGGAACCCCTAAAGAGACACCCGCACACCCTGAATATATGGTGGACCCCTAAAAACACCTCACCCCCTGAATATATGGAGGAACCCCTAAAACCACCCACACACACCCTGAATATATGGAGGAGCCCCTAAAAACACACCCACACCCCCTGAATATATGGAGGAGCCCCTAAAAACACACCCACACACCCTGAATATATGGAGGAACCCCTAAAAACACCCGCACACACCCTGAATATATGAAGGAGCCCCTAAAAAGACACCCACACACCCTGAATATAAGGAGGAACCCATAAAAACACCCGCACACCCTGAATATATGGAGGAACCCATAAAAACACACCCACACACCCTGAATATATGGAGGAACCCCTAAAAATACACCCACACACCCTGAATATATGGAGGAGCCCCTAAAAACACCCCCACACCCTGAATATATGGAGGAACCCCTAAAAACACCCGCACACACCCTGAATATATGGAGGAGCCCCTAAAAACACACCCGCACACCCTGAATATATGGAGGAACCCCTAAAAAGACACCCACACACCCTGAATATATGGAGGAACCCCTAAAAATACACCCGCACACCTTGAATATATGGAGGAGACCCTAAAAATGCACCCACACACCCTGAATATATGGAGGAACCCCTAAAAACACACTCGCACACCCTGAATATATGGAGGAGCCCCTAAAAACACACCCGCACACCCTGAATATATGGAGGAACCCCTAAAAACACACTCGCACAGCCTGAATATATGGAGGAGCCCCTAAAAACACACCCGCACACCCTGAATATATGGAGGAACCCCTAAAAACACACTCGCACAGCCTGAATATATGGAGGAGCCCCTATAAACACCCGCACACCCTGAATATATGGAGGAACCCCTAAAAATGCACCCACACACCCTGAATATATGGAGGAACCCCTAAAAACACACCCGCACACCCTGAATATATGGAGGAGCCCCATAAAACACACCCGCACACCCTGAATATATGGAGGAGCCCCTAAAAACACACCCAAACACCCTGAATATATGGAGGAGCCCCATAAAACACACCCGCACACCCTGAATATATGGAGGAACCCCTAAAAACACACCCACACACCCTGAATATATGGAGGAGCCCCTAAAAACACACCCGCACACCCTGAATATATGGAGGAACCCCTAAAAAGACACCCACACACCCTGAATATATGGAGGAACCCCTAAAAACACACCCGCACACCTGAATATATGGAGGAGACCCTAAAAATGCACCCACACACCCTGAATATATGGAGGAACCCCTAAAAACACACTCGCACACCCTGAATATATGGAGGAGCCCCTAAAAACACACCCGCACACCCTGAATATATGGAGGAACCCCTAAAAACACACTCGCACAGCCTGAATATATGGAGGAGCCCCTAAAAACACACTCGCACAGCCTGAATATATGGAGGAACCCCTAAAAACACACTCGCACAGCCTGAATATATGGAGGAGCCCCTATAAACACCCGCACACCCTGAATATATGGAGGAACCCCTAAAAATGCACCCACCACACCCCTGAATATATGGAGGACCCCTAAAAACACACCCGCACACCCTGAATATATGGAGGAGCCCCATAAAACACACCCGCACACCCTGAATATATGGAGGAACCCCTAAAAACACACCCACACACCCTGAATATATGGAGGAACCCCTAAAAAGACACCCACACACCCTGAATATATGGAGGAACCCCTAAAAAGGGGGACATTAGGAGAGGAGGGGGTTGTTCCCTAAATTAGGGACTGTCCAGTCAGACACGGGACTCCTGGCAGCTGCGCTTTATGCCGGCTCAGACCAGACTCGTTAAAATAATTGAAGAGATTAAGGAAACCACAAACGCCGCGGGATCCTCTGCTTTACCAGGTTGATTCCTTCATGGCTTTTTTGATGAATGACATGATTTGCTTTCTCCTGTGTCAGGATCTGTATGAGAAGCTGAGGACACGTATTGAGGCCGCAACGAGAAACATTTTGTAGAATCACCTCAAACCATTTAAAAAACAAAACCACAAAAAGCCTTTATTCTGTATTAAATTATACAGCTGCAACGCCACAGTATATGTCGGTGCTTTATAAATAAAGTATAAAAAGTAACTTCGCATTCAGTATTTCTGGTGCTTTTACACCTATAGGTTTTGGGCTGTTTTGGAGATGCTAGTGATGGATGTATCGCAGGCCCAGCCGGGCCACATTAACACCAGCCGGTTATTTGCCGGGCCACATTAACACCAGCCGGTTATTTGCCGGGCCACATTAACACCAGCCGGTTATTTTCCCGTGCCACATTAACACCAGCCCGTTATTTCCCGTGCCACATTAACACCAGCCGGTTATTTGCCGGGCCACATTAACACCAGGCGATGGGCTTTTTTTTGGAAGTCGGGAAGTGAAATGTCGCTATGAGTCTCCACCGTCACCAGGCGCCTCCTGCCGCTCACGTTCATCTGGATGCAATCCGTCACCTTGACCTCCAGCTCCCGATTCTCCCTGTGGGGAAGACGAGAAACGTTGAGTCTCAAGAAAAGGTCAGCGGAGGCAGAGCAGCCGCCTAAATAACCCCCCCGGCCTTATTCTAGATGTGGTGTAAACTTAACTAGTGTCAGACGGGGGGGGGGGGTTACTTGTTTTGGATCAGCAGCAGTAAGTGATGTGTGAAAGACTGAACTCAATGGACCCGCGGCTTTTTTTTCAGCCTATATAACAATGTTGCACACTCTGTCTCTCCTCCTGCCCTGTCCTCCTCTCTCCTGCCCCGTCCTCCTCTCTCCTGCCCCATCCTCCTCTCTCCTGCCCCATCCTCCTCTCTCCTGCCCCATCCTCCTCTCTCCTGCCCTGTCCTCCTCTCTCCTGCCCTGTCCTCCTCTCTCCTGTCCCATCCTCCTCTCTCCTCCTCTCTCCTGCCCCGTCCTCCTCTCTCCTGCCCCATCCTCCTCTCTCCTGCCCCATCCTCCTCTCTCTCCACTCTCCTGCCCTGTCCTCCTGCCCTGTACTCCTCTCTCCTGCCCCGTCCTCCTCTCTCCTGCCCCGTCCTCCTCTCTCCTCCACTCTCCTGCCCTGTCCTCCTCTCTCCTGCCCTGTCCTCCTCTCTCCTGTCCCATCCTCCTCTCTCCTCCTCTCTCCTGCCCCGTCCTCCTCTCTCCTGCCCCATCCTCCTCTCTCCTGCCCCGTCCTCCTCTCTCCTCCACTCTCCTGCCCTGTCCTCCTGCCCTGTACTCCTCTCTCCTGCCCCATCCTCCTCTCTCCTGCCCCGTCCTCCTCTTCTCTCCTCCTCTCTCCTGCCCCGTCCTCCTCTCTCCTGCACCGTCCTCCTCTCTCCTGCCCCGTCCTCCTCTCTCCTCCTCTCTCCTGCCCCGTCCTCCTCTCTCCTGCCCCGTCCTCCTCTCTCCTCCTCTCTCCTGCCCTGTCCTCTTCTCTCCTGCCCTGTCCTCCTGCCCTGTCCTCCTCTCTTCCTCTCTCCTGCCCCATCCTCCTCTCTCCTGCCCTGTCCTCTTCTCTCCTTCCCCGTCCTCTTCTCTCCTCCTCTCTCCTGCCCTGTCCTCTTCTCTCCTTCCCCGTCCTCTTCTCTCCTCCTCTCTCCTGCCCTGTCCTCTTCTCTCCTTCCCCGTCCTCTCTCTCTCCTCTCTCCTGCCCTGTCCTCTTCTCTCCTGCCCTGTCCTCTTCTCTCCTGCCCCGTCCTCTTCTCCCCTCTTCTCTCCTGTCCCGTCCTCTTCTCTCCTGTCCCGTCCTCTCCTCTTCTCTCCTCCTCTCTCTGCCCTGTCCTCTTCTCTCCTGTCCCGTCCTCTTCTCTCCTGCCCCGTCCTCTCTTCTCTCCTGCCCCATCCTCTTCTCTCCTGCCCGTCCTCTTCTCTCCTGCCCGTCCTCTTCTCCTCTTCTCTCCTTCCCCGTCCTCTTCTCTCCTGCCCCGTCCTCTTCTCTCCTCTTCTCTCCTGTCCGTCCTCTTCTCTCCTGCCCCGTCCTCCTCTCCTGCCCGTCCTCTTCTCTCCTCCCCTCTCCTCTTCTCTCCTGCCCCGTCCTCTTCTCCCCTCTCCTCTTCTCTCCTGCCCCGTCCTCTTCTCTCCTGCCCGGTCCTCGTCTCTCCTGCCCCGTCCTCTTCTCTCCTCTTCTCTCCTGCCCTCTCCTCTTCTCTCCTGCCCCGTCCTCTTCTCTCCTGCCCGTCCTCTTCTCTCCTGCCCCGTCCTCTTCTCTCCTCTTCTCTCCTCTTCTCTCCTGCCCCGTCCTCTTCTCTCCCGCCCCGTCCTCTTCTCTCCTCTTCTCTCCTGCCCCGTCCTCTCCTCTCCTGCCCCGTCCTCTTCTCTCCTCCCCTCTCCTGCCCGTCCTCTTCTCTCCTGCCTGGTCCTCTTCTCTCCTGCCCCGTCCTCTTCTCTCCTGCCCCGTCCTCTTCTCTCCTGCCCCGTCCTCTTCTCTCCTGCCCCGTCCTCTTCTCTCCTGCCCCGTCCTCTTCTCTCCTGCCCCGTCTTCTTCTCTCCTGCCCCGTCTTCTTCTCTCCTGCCCCTCCTCTTCTCTCCTGCCCCGTCCTCCTCTCTCCTGCCCCGTCCTCTTCTCTCCTCTTCTCTCCTGCCCCGTCCTCTTCTCTCCTCTTCTCTCCTGCCCCGTCCTCTTCTCTCCCGCCCCGTCCTCTTCTCTCCTCTTCTCTCCTGCCCCGTCCTCTTCTCTCCTGCCCCGTCCTCTTCTCTCCTCCCCTCTCCTGCCCCGTCCTCTTCTCTCCTGCCTGGTCTCTTCTCTCCTGCCCCGTCCTCTCTCCTGCCCCGTCTTCTTCTCTCCTGCCCCGCTTCTTCTTCTCCTGCCCCTCCTCTTCTTCCTGCCCCGTCCTCCTCTCTCCTGCCCCGTCCTCTCTCTCCCCTCTCTCCTGCCCCGTCCTCTTCTCTCTCTGCCTGTCCTCTTCTCTCCTGCCCCGTCCTCTTCTCTCCTGCCCCGTCCTCTTCTCTCCTCCTCTCTCCTGCCCCGTCCTCTTCTCTCCTGCCCCGTCCTCTTCTCTCCTCCTCTCTCCTGCCCCGTCCTCTTCTCTCTCCTCTCTCTTGCTGTCGCTCTTCTCTCCTGCCCTGTCCTCTTCTCTCCTGCCCCGTCCTCTTCTCTCCTGCCCCGTCCTCTTCGTTCTGCCCCGTCCTCTTCTCTCCTGCCCCGTCTCTCTGCTCTCCTCTGCCCCGTCCTTTCTCTCTCCTCTCCTGCCCCGTCCTCTCTTCTCTCCTGCCCTGTCCTCTTCTCTCCTGCCCTGTCCTCTTCTCTCCTCCTCTCTCCTGCCCCGTCCTCTTCTCTCCTCCTCTCTCCTGCCCTGTCCTCTTCTCTCCTGCCCTGTCCTCTTCTCTCCTGCCCCGTCCTCTTCTCTCCTGCCCCGTCCTCTTCTCTCCTCCTCTCTCCTGCCCCGTCCTCTTCTCTCCTGCCCCGTCCTCTTCTCTCCTCTATTTCAGAGCAGAGGAGGAGCATCGTAACGCTCTGACCCCCAGGTTTACATTCAAAGATACAGACACCCCCCCCACACAACCCAATCCCCACACACACACCATTACACTAAATTCTACAGCCCCTGCATCTCTCATCATGCACATACAGCCCTCACACACAATTCTCATCACGCACATACAGCCCTCACACACGTTAATACACACATAACCCACACATAACTCATCACACACATCCACTCCACATACACACGACTATAGAAATCCACACACAGATATCGCGGGGTTTGCCGGGTAACAGGGAATGTGCGTCACTGTCCACGGCTTTCTGGGAATTTGTAAATATTAATTTCTCGCCTGTCCGTGTCACATCCATAATGTAACATTATACACATACACACACACACACACACACACAGAGCACAATGCCCGGCCTCGTCACAACGACACCACACAGTGCGAGGGGACAGGATGCCCCCCCCCCACAAGCTGCACGGGGGACACGGGTCTCTACATATCAATATCTGCTTTAATAAAACCCCATATCCAGGAATTAAATCCCAAATAAGCCGAGACCGAAATCCAACCACATCCGGCATCACGGCACACATATCCCACATCATCTACACCAAATCCACACCACCAAGTCCTGCACCAACTACACCAAACCCTCACCACCAAGTCCTGCACCAACTACACCAAACCCTCACCACCAAGGCCTGCATCATCTACACCAATCCCTCACCAAGACCTTCATCATCTACACCAAACCCTCACCACCAAGGCCTGCACCAACTACACCAATCCCTCACCACCAAGAACTGCATCATCTACACCAAAACCTCGCCACCAAGGCCTGCATCATCTACACCAAACCCTCACCACCAAGTCCTGCACCAACTACACCAAACCCTCACCACCAAGGCCTGCACTAACTACATCAAACCCACACCACCAAGGCCTGCATCATCTACACCAAACCCTCACCAAGACCTTCATCATCTACACCAAACCCTCACCACCAAGGCCTGCACCAACTACACCAAACCCTCACCACCAAGACCTGCACCAACTACATCAAACCCACACCACCAAGGCCTGCACTAACTACATCAAACCCACACCACCAAGGCCTGCATCATCTACACCAAACCCTCACCAAGACCTTCATCAGCTACACCAAACCCTCACCACCAAGGCCTGCACCAACTACACCAAACCCTCACCACCAAGGCCTGCATCATCTACCCCAAACCCTCACCACCAAGGCCTGCACCAACTACACCAAACCCTCACCACCAAGGCTTGCATCATCTACACCAAACCCTCAACAAGGCCTGCATCAGCTACACCAAACCCTCACCAAGACCTTCATCATCTACACCAAACCCTCACCACCAAGGCCTGCACCAACTACACCAAACCCTCACCACCAAGGCCTGCACCAACTACACCAAACCCTCACCACCAAGGCTTGCATCATCTACACCAAACCTCAACAAGGCGTGCATACACCCAAACCCTCACCAAGATTTCATCATCCACACCAAACCCTCACCACCAAGGCCTGCACCAACTACACCAAACCCTCACCACCAAGGCCTGCATCATCTACCCCAAACCCTCACCACCAAGGCCTGCACCAACTACACCAAACCCTCACCACCAAGGCTTGCATCATCTAAACCCTCACCAAGGCCTGCACCAACTACACCAAACCCTCTTGCATCATCACCAAACCCTCACCAAGGCCTGCATCAGCTACACCAAACCCTCACCACCAAGGCCTGACAATACAAAAACTCACCACCAGGCTTGCATCATCAACACCAAACCAAAGGCCTGCATCAGCTACACCAAACACTCCAAGACCTTATCACAAGACCTTCCATCCACAAAGGCCTGCACCACCAACTACCACCAAAACCCTCACCACAAGGCCTGCACCAACTACACCAAATCCTCACCACCAAGGCCTGCATCATCTACCCCAAACCCTCACCAGGCCTGCACCAACTACACCAAACCCTCACCACCAAGGCTTGCATCATCTACACCAACCCTCACCAGGCCTGCACCAACTACACCAAACCCTCACACCAAGGCTTGCATCATCTACACCAAACCTCACCACCAAGGCCTGCATCAGCTACACCAAACCCTCACCACCAAGGCCTGCACCAACCAACACAAACCCTCACCACCAACCAAACTAACCCCCACCACCCCCCATCAACAAACCCTCACCACCAAGGCCTGCACCAACTACACCAAACCCTCACCACCAAGGCTTGCATCATCTACACCAAACCCTCACCAAGGCCTGCATCAGCTACACCAAACCCTCACCAAGACCTGCATCATCTACACCAAACCCTCACCACCAAGGCCTGCACCAACTACACCAAACCCTCACCACCAAGGCCTGCATCATCTACCCCAAACCCTCACCACCAAGGCCTGCACCAACTACACCAAACCCTCACTACCAAGGCCTGCACCAACTACACCAAACCCTCACCAAGGCTTGCATCAGCTACACCAAACCCTCACCAAGGCCTGCATCAGCTACACCAAACCCTCACCAAGACCTGCATCATCTACACCAAACCCTCACCACCAAGGTCTGCACCAACTACATCAAACCCTCACCACCAAGGCCTGTATCATCTACACCAAACCCTCACTACCAAGGCCTGCACCAACTACACCAAACCCTCACCACCAAGGCCTGCATCATCTACACCAAACCCTCACCACCAAGACCTGCATCATCTACAAAAAACCCTCACCACCAAGACCTGTATTATCTACACCAAACCCTCACCACCAAGGCCTGCATCATCTACACCAAACCCTCACCACCAAGACCTACATCATCTACACCAAACCCTCACCACCAAGACCTGCATCATCTACACCAAACCCTCACTACCAAGGCCTGCACCAACTACACCAAACCCTCACCACCAAGGCCTGCATCATCTACACCAAACCCTCACCACCAAGACCTGCATCATCTACAAAAAACCCTCACCACCAAGACCTGTATTATCTACACCAAACCCTCACCACCAAGACCTGCAGGTAACTGGAGCCTGTTCTTTTTTGGATCATATTATACATTATTGAATGTTTTTGTCACATTTTGCCGCAGACCCCACTCATGGGGTGAACCCTGAGCCGGCACTCCTCCATTAACCCCTCCCCGGGTCCGTGTATCTACATGCTCCAATAAGCGTTAATATCACCACCCGGGGTGGCAGTGGGCTCGGTCCCTGCCACCATCTGCCCGCCGCTCCCCAGACTCTGCCCCTTCCCATGTGGAATATTTATAGCGCCGCTCAGACAGATCTGGGCCGAGGCGCCGCTCGTGCCGCACATATCAGCATCCAGCGCTCGCTGCAAATTAGGGCACGGCTGATCGGTCCTGTAACAATGTGCGCCTGGGGCGGCCGTGCCACATCGCATCTCACCATTAGACAGAGAATGGGGGCACGAGCGCGGGACGTGCCAATCCACTGCCCAATTAAGAGGGATTTATTGCCGCCCTCACCTGGTACCGGAATGGGCTCGTTTAGAAACACCAGCTTTTAGTATAATGACACAAAATATTTTACACGTGTCCCTTCGTCTCGTGACTGCGCCACGGTCTATGTTGCCTTTGTTTCTCTGTCATTGCTTTATAAACAGAAACAACAATAAATGCTGAATGACGGCGCAGTCTGCTGCCACGACTACCATTCCTTCAATGCTCAGCCGGTTACCGGGTGCATGGACAGTTCCAGTGTAACACTGGGTGCTGCTGCACATTTTGGGGCGCAGTCAGCGGGATGGGGTGCTGGTCCTGCCATCAGGACAATCCTGTCCAAACCGCTGAGTCTGCAGGTTTGCAGAGAGAGAGGTGGCAGAGCCGGTTTCTCGGCGCGGAGCACGTGGCCCCCCGCACCTCCCCAGCTGTTACTGAGGATGCTAAGTTTGGTCTCAGCATCATTAGCGCAGAGATGGATGGTTGCCATGACGATGGACCATGTATAGCACACTCGTTGTCACCCCGCGCTCCCCTACCTGAGGTGATGGAGAGATCGCTTTAGGTTGGTTTTAGCATTTCTACTAGGAAAGAGCAAACGCCGGTAACCCGTTACCGCCGGGCCCGGTGCAAGGGGGGGGTGCAGGCGCAAATCAAGGGTAAAAAATCTCCCGGGGGGGGGCGACAGCCTTTAATATCGCCAGGAATGGGGGAAAAACGGTAAAAACTGACGGAAATATTAGTGGGGATTAACGAAACCACAAGGGAGCGAATCCAGCAGGTGAATGCGCCGGCAGGGGAGGCGGATGGTCTGGGTGTATATATATATACACCCAGTAATGCCCCACATCTCCAGCATTTAAAAAGGGGTTAATTCACTCAGCTGGGAGCCGTGAAAGAGTTAAAATGGAATGGTACAGTTTTTGATATAGAATCGAGGTCGAAAAGATACATTCTTTTATTCTTTGTTATTTTACCCTAAATTTTGTGATCGTTTTGTCAATAAACACCCAGTTTAGTGAATGACCCCCTGTATGTGGCACGCGGCGAGGCGCCTGGCGGGGGTTACTGTATCGCAGGAGACGTCGCGCTCAGCCCGGGATGCTCACCTTTCACGGCTGCTTGTCTCTAGAAGCCGCTCCAGATCTGTACGTTTTACTTTTTCACGCATTGCCGCGTCTCGCTGCTTCTACAGACATTTTCCCAGAGTCCCTCACAGCAAAAACTTCTCCGGCACCTTGAAACGCAATGCGGTAAACTCCTACAGGCACGCCACTGGCTTCCAGCGCAATGGCGCACTGCGGCGATACCACAGAAACTCCTAACCAACCCACGACATCCACAGCCGTGAAACCACACGTTCCACGAGACAAAAATCCACAGAGTGAACCGTCCAATCAGAACTTACCTGTCCCCACTTGGAGACTATTCCATGTATCTACTACCCTCTCTATATCACTGTTACTGCCCCCACTGGGAGGCTATTCCATGTATCTACTACCCTTTCTATATCACTGTTACTGCTCCCACTGGGAGGATATTCCATGTATCTACTACCCTTTCTATATCACGGTTACTGCTCCCACTGTGAGGTTATTCCATGTATCTACTACCCTTTCTATATCACTGTTACTGCTCCCACTGGGAGGCTATTCCATGTATCTACTACCCTTTCTATATCACGGTTACTGCTCCCACTGTGAGGTTATTCCATGTATCTACTACCCTTTCTATATCACTGTTACTGCTCCCACTGGGAGGATATTCCATGTATCTACTACCTTTCTATATCACTGTTACTACCCCCACTGGGAGGCTATTCCATGTATCTACTACCCTTCTATATCACTGTTACTGCTCCCACTGGGAGGCTATTCCATGTATCTACTACCCTTTCTATATCACTGTTACTGCCCCCACTGGGAGGCTATTCCATGTATCTACTACCCTTCTATATCACTGTTACTACCCCCACTGGAGGCTATTCCATGTATCTACTACCCTTTCTATATCACTGTTACTACCCCCACTGGGAGGCTATTCCATGTATCTACTACCCTTCTATATCACTGTTACTGCCCCCACTGGGAGGATATTCCATGTATCTACTACCCTTTCTATATCACTGTTACTGCTCCCACTGGGAGGCTATTCCATGTATCTACTACCCTTTCTATATCACTGTTACTGCTCCCACTGGGAGGCTATTCCATGTATCTACTACCCTTTCTATATCACTGTTACTACCCCCACTGGGAGGCTATTCCATGTATCTACTACCCTTTCTATATCACTGTTACTACCCCCACTGGGAGGCTATTCCATGTATCTACTACCCTTTCTATATCACTGTTACTGCCCCCACTGGGAGGATATTCCATGTATCTACTACCCTTTCTATATCACTGTTACTGCTCCCACTGGGAGGCTATTCCATGTATCTACTACCCTTTCTATATCACTGTTACTGCTCCCACTGGGAGGATATTCCATGTATCTACTACCCTTTCTATATCACTGTTACTGCCCCCACTGGGAGGCTATTCCATGTATCTACTACCCTTTCTATATCACTGTTACTGCCCCCACTGGGAGGCTATTCCATGTATCTACTACCCTTTCTATATCACTGTTACTGCCCCCACTGGGAGGCTATTCCATGTATCTACTACCCTTTCTATATCACTGTTACTGCTCCCACTGGGAGGATATTCCATGTATCTACTACCCTTTCTATATCACTGTTACTGCCCCCACTGGGAGGCTATTCCATGTATCTACTACCCTTTCTATATCACTGTTACTGCTCTCACTGGGAGGATATTCCATGTATCTACTACCCTTTCTATATCACTGTTACTGCTCCCACTGGGAGGCTATTCCATGTATCTACTACCCTTTCTATATCACTGTTACTGCTCCCACTGGGAGGCTATTCCATGTATCTACTACCCTTTCTATATCACTGTTACTGCCCCCACTGGGAGGCTATTCCATGTACAGTTGTGTTCAAAATTATTCAAGCCCCACTGAAATTGAGTGTTTTGGCCAGTTTGACATTGATTTTGATCATTCAGTCATCTTGCTTACAATTAAATCAAAGAGGCACGTGTAGGTCAGACAAATATAACATAACATTTATAATGAAATAACCACAAATGTCTTTTCTGTGCTCACATCATTATCAGTTTTATTCAACCCCCAAGTGACATTCAATCTTAGTACTTAGTACAACATCCTTTTACAGTTATAACAGCTTTTAAACGTGAAGCATAGCTTGACACAAGTGTCTTGCAGCCATCTACGGGTATCTTCGCCCATTCGTCATGGGCAAAAGCCTCCAGTTCAGTCACATTCTTAGGCTTGCGCACTGCAACTGCTTTCTTTAAGTCCCACCAGAGGTTCTCAATCGGATTTAAGTCAGGTGACTGCGATGGCCACTCCAAAATGTTCCAGCCTTTAATCTGCAACCATGCTCTAGTGAACTTGGAGGTATGCTTGGGATCATTGTCCTGTGGAAAGGTTTTAACGTCTCCCAAGCCTCAGGTTTGTGACGGACTGCATCACATTGTCATCCAATATCTCCTGGTACTGAAGAGAATTCATGGTACCTTGCACACGCTGAAGCTTCCCTGTACCTGCAGAAGCAAAACAGCCCCAAAGCATGATTGACCCCCCGCCATGCTTCACAGTAGGCAAGGTGTTCTTTTCTTCATAGGCCTTGTTCTTCCTCCTCCAAACATAGCGTTGATCCATGGGCCCAAACAGTTCTAATTTTGTTTCATCAGTCCACAGAACACTATCCCAAAACTTCTGTGGTTTGTCCACATGACTTTTGGCATACTGCAGTCGACTCTTCTTATTCTTTGGAGACAGCAAGGGGGTGCGCCTGGGAGTTCTGGCATGGAGGCCTTCATTACGCAGTGTGCGCCGTATTGTCTGAGCTGAAACTTCAGTACCCACATCTGACAAATCTTTTCTCAGTTCCTCAGCAGTCACACGGGGACTTTTCTCCACTCTACGCTTCAGGTAGCGCACAGCAGTCGAAGTCAGCATCTTCTTTCTGCCACGACCAGGTAGCGTTTCAACAGTGCCCTTTGCCTTGAATTTGCGAATGATGCTTCCTATGGTCTCTCTTGGTATGTTTAACATCTTTGCAATCTTCTTATAGCCATTGCCCTTCCTGTGAAGAGTAATCACCTCTTCTCTGTCTTCCTGGACCATTCTCTTGACTTCACCATGTTTGTAACCACACCAGTAAATGTCTAGAAGGAGCTGAGTATCACAGTCATTTTAAAGCTGCCTAATTGGTGCTTATTATGCTTTATTGCTGCTCCGTGACATCCACAGGTGTTTTCAATACCTGATTGAAAACACTTGAATGAACCTCTGTTCTTCAGAGTGGTAGTCTTTAAGGGGTTGAATAATTGTGTCAATGAAGAATTCACAAAAGAAACATTTACTACTGTATTACAAAACCAATTGATGTCATTTTAGTTGCATATGGTTCTTTAAAAAGTCCTTGTAGGATTTCATTCTGAATACAATTACAAATATACACTAAATTCCCTAAAACCCTTTACAGCATTGGGGGTTGAATAATTTTGAACACAACTGTATCTACTACCCTTTCTATATCACTGTTACTGCCCCCACTGGGAGGCTATTCCATGTATCCACTACCCTTTCTATATCACTGTTACTGCTCCCACTGGGAGGCTATTCCATGTATCTACTACCCTTTCTATATCACTGTTACTGCCCCCACTGGGAGGCTATTCCATGTATCCACTACCCTTTCTATATCACTGTTACTGCTCCCACTGGGAGGCTATTCCATGTATCTACTACCCTTTCTATATCACTGTTACTGCTCCCACTGGGAGGCTATTCCATGTATCTACTACCCTTTCTATATCACTGTTACTGCTCCCACTGGGAGGCTATTCCATGTATCTACTACCCTTTCTATATCACTGTTACTGCTCCCACTGGGAGGCTATTCCATGTATCTACTACCCTTTCTATATCACTGTTACTGCCCCACTGGGAGGCTATTCCATGTATCTACTACCCTTTCTATATAATTGTTACATGGAATAACCTCCAGTGAGAGCAGTAACAGTGATATAGAAAGGGTAGTAGATACATGGAATAGCCTCCCAGTGGGGGACAGTAACAGTGATATAGAAAGGGTAGTAGATACATGGAATAGCCTCCCAGTGGGGGCAGTAACAGTGATATAGAAAGGTAGTAGATACATGGAATATCCTCCCAGTGGGAGCAGTAACAGTGATATAGAAAGGGTAGTAGATGCATGGAATAGCCTCCCAGTGGAGCAGTAACAGTGATATAGAAAGGGTAGTAGATACATGGAATATCCTCCCAGTGGGAGCAGTAACAGTGATATAGAAAGGGTAGTAGATACATGGAATAGCCTCCCAGTGGGGGCAGTAACAGTGATATAGAAAGGGTAGTAGATACATGGAATATCCTCCCAGTGGGAGCAGTAACAGTGATATAGAAAGGGTAGTAGATACATGGAATAGCCTCCAGTGGGGGCAGTAACAGTGATATAGAAAGGGTAGTAGATACATGGAATAGCCTCCAGTGGGAGCAGTAACAGTGATATAGAAAGGGTAGTAGATACATGGAATAGCCTCCAGTGGGGGCAGTAACAGTGATATAGAAAGGGTAGTAGATACATGGAATAGCCTCCCAGTGGGGGCAGTAACAGTGATATAGAAAGGGTAGTAGATACATGGAATAGCTCCCAGTGGGGGCAGTAACAGTGATATAGAAAGGGTAGTAGATACATGGAATAGCCTCCCAGTGGGAGCAGTATCTACTACCCTTTCTGTTACTGCTCCCACTGGGAGGCTATTCCATGTATCTACTACCCTTTCTATATCACTGTTACTGCCCCCACTGGGAGGCTATTCCATGTATCTACTACCCTTTCTATATCACTGTTACTGCTCCCACTGGGAGGCTATTCCATGTATCTACTACCCTTTCTATATCACTGTTACTGCCCCCACTGGGAGGCTATTCCATGTATCTACTACCCTTTCTATATCACTGTTACTGAGGGGGATACGTTGCTCACAGCGCGGGGGATACGTTGCTCACGGCGCGGGGGATACGTTGCTCACAGCGCGGGGGATACGTTGCTCACAGCGCGGGGGATACGTTGCTCACGGTGCGGGGGATACGTTGCTCACGGCGCGGGGGATACGTTGCTCACGGCGCGGGGGATACGTTGCTCACCGGCGCGGGGATACGTTGCTCACGGCGCGGGGTATACGTTGCTCACGGCGCGGGGTATACGTTGCTCACGGCGCGGGGGATACGTTGCTCACGGCACGGGGGATACGTTGCTCACGGCACGGGGGATACGTTGCTCACGGCACGGGGGATACGTTGCTCACAGCGCGGGGGATACGTTGCTCACGGCGCGGGGGATACGTTGCTCACGGCGCGGGGTATACGTTGCTCACGGCGCGGGGGATACGTTGCTCACAGCGCGGGGATACGTTGCTCACAGCGCGGGGATACGTTGCTCACAGCGCGGGGGATACGTTGCTCACGGCGCGGGGGATACGTTGCTCACGGCGCGGGGGATACGTTGCTCACGGCACGGGGGATACGTTGCTCACAGCGCGGGGATACGTTGCTCACAGCGCGGGGGATATGTTGCTCACAGCGCGGGGATACGTTGCTCACAGCGCGGGGGATACGTTGCTCACGGCGCGGGGGATACGTTGCTCACGGCGCGGGGGATACGTTGCTCACGGCGCGGGGGATACGTAGCTCACGGCGCGGGGGATACGTTGCTCACGGCGCGGGGGATACGTTGCTCACGGCGCGGGGGATACGTTGCTCACGGCGCGGGGGATACGTTGCTCACAGCGCGGGGGATACGTTGCTCACAGCGCGGGGATACGTTGCTCACAGCGCGGGGGATATGTTGCTCACGGCGCGGGGTTAATAAGCAGACAGGGTCTCGATGGATTGGATGATTCTTTTGGGCTGAATGGTAATGCCAGGAGGATGTCTGAGGATGATGGGAGTCATACAGGGTTATTCACAGAGAGGTGAAAAGCAGGAGAATGACTGGAGAATGGAAAATTCTAGGTCAAAATAGCCGATTAGGAAAGTGAGATAAAAGGGAGAATTTTTCTGGTTTGGCTATTTTGACCTAGAATTTTCCATTCTCCAGTCATTCTCCTGCTTTTCACCTCTCTCTGAATAACCCTGCTAGTCACACACAGGATGCAGATAAAGCAGAGGATAAAGTCTGTGCCAGCTGCTTATCCGTAAGTAGCGCGCGCGGGGGGGGGCGGCCCCTCATTATCTGATGACTCCAGAGAAGTCGCCGGTGTTTGAAATATTCCCGCTCAAAACACGTGAGGTAAACGCTCCATGCAGTGCACACCGAGGGGAGACGACACCCCCTGCGCCAGAAACCCCACCCCCATGACAGAAACCAACCCCACAAGGAAAACATCAAAACCTGACAGAGACGCCGCGTGGAAACAAACTGAACCGCGCCACAGAGTCACATGATCAGACCCCGGTGTTATGTGGCAGAACCAATAAAATCGACTTTTCCTCCGTTGTATAAATATATATACAGACACACACGTATATTACAGACACACACGCAGCTCAGCAGACTTTATCCAGGTGGGAGCTGTTCCTGGTGCTGAATCGCAGCCATGTCTGAGCGACACAAACATCCACCAACATGAACATCTGCAAAATGAGTGGAAGGAAGAGACCTTATGGGGGGGGGGGCTCTTTTCTCTCCTAATGTCCATCTTTTTAGGGGCTCCTCCATATATTCAGGGTGTGCGGGTGTGTTTTTAGGGGTTCCTCCATATATTCAGGGTGTGCGGGTGTCTTTTTAGGGGTTCCTCCATATATTCAGGGTGTGTGGGTGTGTTTTTAGGGGTTCCTCCATATATTCAGGGTGTTTCTGGGGTGTCTTTAGGGGTTCCTCCATATATTCAGGGTGTGCGGGTGTCTTTTAGGGGTTCCTCCATATATTCAGGGTGTGCGGGTGTCTTTTTAGGGGTTCCTCCATATATTCAGGGTGTGTGGTGTGTTTTTAGGGGTTCCTCCATATATTCAGGGTGGTTTCTGGGGTGTCTTAGGGGTTCCTCCATATATTCAGGGTGTGCGGGTGTCTTTAGGGGCTCCTCCATATATTCAGGGTGTGTGGGTGTGTTTTTAGGGGCTCCTCCATATATTCAGGGTGTGCGGGTGTCTTTTGAGGGGCTCCTCCATATATTCAGGGTGTGCGGGTGTGTTTTTAGGGGCTCCTCCATATATTCAGGGTGTGCGGGTGTGTCTTTAGGGGTTCCTCCATATATTCAGGGTGTGTTTTTAGGGGTTCCTCCATATATTCAGGGTGTGCGGGTGTATTTTTAGGGGCTCCTCCATATATTCAGGGTGTGTGGGTGTCTTTTTTGGGGTTCCTCCATATATTCAGGGTGTGTGGGTGTGTTTTTAGGGGTCCCCTCCATATATTCAGGGTGTGTTTTTAGGGGTTCCTCCATATATTCAGGGTGTGCGGGTGTGTTTTTAGGGGCTCCTTCATATATTCATGGTGTGCAGGTGTCTTTTTAGGGGTTCCTCCATATATTCAGGGTGTGGGTGTGTTTTTAGGGGTTCCTCCACATATTCAGGGTGTGCGGGTGTTTTTACGGGTTCCTCCATATATTCAGGGTGTGCAGGGGTGTTTTTAGGGGTTCCTCCATATATTCAGGGTGTGTGGGTGTGTTTTTAGGGGCTCCTCCATATATTCAGGGTGTTCGGGTGTCTTTTTAGGGGCTCCTCCAATATTCAGGGTGTGCGGGTGTCTTTTTAGGGCTCCTCCATATATTCAGGGTGTGCGGGTGTATTTTTAGGGTTCCTCCATATATTCAGGGTGTGCGGGTGTGTTTTTAGGGGCTCCTCCATATATTCAGGGTGTGCGGGTGTATTTTTAGGGGCTCCGCCATATATTCAGGGTGTGCAGGGGTGTTTTTAGGGGCTCCTCCATATATTCAGGGTGTGCGGGTGTATTTTTAGGGGCTCCTCCATATATTCAGGGTGTGCAGGGGTGTTTTTAGGGGTTCCTCCATATATTCAGGGTGTGCGGGTGTCTTTTTAGGGGTTCCTCCATATATTCAGGGTGTGTGGGTGTGTTTTTAGGGGCTCCTCCATATATTCAGGGTGTGTGGGTGTCTTTTTTAGGGGTTCCTCCATATATTCAGTGTGTGTGGGTGTGTTTTTAGGGGTTCCTCCATATATTCAGGGTGTGTGGGTGTGTTTATAAGGGCTCCTCCATATATTCAGGGTGTGTGGGTGTCTTTTTTAGGGGTTCCTCCATATATTCAGGGTGTGCGGGTGTGTTTTTAGGGGTTCCTCCATATATTCAGGGTGTGTGGGGGTGTTTTTAGGGGTTCCTCCATATATTCAGGGTGTGTGGGTGTCTTTTTTAGGGGTTCCTCCTTATATTCAGGGTGTGTGGGAGTCTTTTTAGGGGTACCTCCATATATTCAGGGTGTGTGGGTGTCTTTTTTAGGGGTTCCTCCATATATTCAGGGTGTGCGGGTGTCTTTTTAGGGGTTCCTCCATATATTCAGGGTGTGTGGGTGTATTTTTAGGGGTTCCTCCATATATTCAGGGTGTGTGGGTGTATTTTTAGGGGCTCCTCCATATATTCAGGGTGTGTGGTGTGTTTTTTAGGGGTCCTCCATATATTCAGGGTGTGTGGGTGTATTTTTAGGGGCTCCTCCATATATTCAGGGTGTGTGGGTGTGTTTTTTAGGGGCTCCTCCATATATTCAGGGTGTGTGGGTGTGTTTTTAGGGGCTCCTCCATATATTCAGGGTGTGTGGGTGGTGTTTTAGGGGCTCCTCCATATATTCAGGGTGTGCGGGTGTGTTTTAGGGGTTCCTTCATATATTCAGGGTGTGTGGGTGTGTTTTTAGGGGCTCCTCCATATATTCAGGGTGTGTGGGTGTGTTTTTAGGGTTTACTCCATATATTCAGGGTGTGTGGGTGTGTTTTTATGGGTTCCTCCATATATTCAGTGTGTGTGGGTGTGTTTTTAGGGTTCCTCCATATATTCAGGGTGTGTGGTGTGTTTTTAAGGGCTCCTCCATATATTCAGGGTGTGTGGGTGTTTTTAGGGGCTCCTCCATATATTCAGGGTGTGTGGGTGTATTTTTAGGGGGCTCCTCCATATATTCAGGGTGTGCGGGTGTCTTTTTAGGGGTTCCTCCATATATTCAGGGTGTGTGGGTGTTTTTTTAGGGGTTCCTCCATATATTCAGGGTGTGTGGGTGTGTTTTTAGGGGCTCCTCCATATATTCAGGGTGTGTGGGTGTGTTTTTAGGGGCTCCTCCATATATTCAGGGTGCCTTTATATGGCAGTGGATATATATACAGGGCAGTGTCCGCAGCCGGATTTGTATGGATATTAATGTATCATTCCCAGCTGACGGGGGGGGGGAATGGAGTCGCCGGATGGATGAACATAGAGACAGACAGATCAAATGACAGACTGACGGATAAAGAGACAGACCCCAGAGTGTGAGTGTGCAGTGTTTAGAGCTCCTCCTCTTTCATTGACATATTAGAGACGGCCCGTATCTGGTTTGTGATGAAAAACATAAAAACTGACGGTGTCTGATCACAGGTTTTTTATTTCTATCGAAAAATGTGCATTTTCTGCAAAATCCTCTAAACATAAGTTTTCAATTAATAAATGTTCCATGTCTGCGCACCCTAATGTAACGAGCTGCGCACGCCAGTGTCTGTAAAACCCTAATGTAATGGGCTGTGCACGCCAGTGTCTGCACTCCCTAACGTAACGGGCTGCGCGTGCCAGTGTCTGCACTCCCTAATGTAACGGGCTGCGCATGCCAGTGTCTGCACAGCCAAATGTAATGGGCTGTGCACGCCAGTGTCTGTAAAACCCTAATGCAACGGGCTGCGCACTCCCAGTGGCGTCACTTGGGTTGGTGTCACCCGGTGCGGTAACTTATGGTGTCACCCCCCCTCCCCGAGTTTTACGGATTTTTTAAAGCTACTCTTACTCATAAATCAGTAACTCCCATATAACACTGAATGCTCATGCAAAGCGCACATTACTGTGAGGTTTATTGCTGTGGAGCGCTCTCATATGCTCACACACAAATTTTGGTGGACTGCCAGCAAGTACGGTGCCTGTTTGAAGACAGTGAAAGTGAAGGCACACATGGATATATATTGCCCCCAGCAGCGCTGGATATATTGCCTCCAGCAGCTCACCCACGGATATATATATTGCCCCCAACAGCTCACCCATCGATATATATTGCCCCCAGCAGCTCAAACATGGATATATATTGCCCCCAGCAGCTCGCCCATGGATATATATTGCCCCCAGCAGCTCAAACATGGATATATATTGCCCCCAGCAGCTCGCCCATGGATATATATTGCCCCCAGCAGCTCAAACATGGATATATATTGCCCCCAGCAGCTCGCCCATGGATATATATTGCCCCCAGCAGCTCAAACATGGATATATATTGCCCCCAGCAGCTCACATATGGATATATTGCCCCAGCTCACACATGGATATAGTTGCCCTGCTCACACATGGATAAATTCGCCCCAGCAGCTCACCTTTCCCGCCGCGTGCTGTTTGCCACGTCTTTGGCTCCCTATGAGCTCCCAAAGGCATGGAGCTTCGCCGCTCGCCTGGGGGAACCACGTGACCAGCCGCGATCTCGCTGGTCACGTGGTTCCCCCAGGCGTGCGGCCAAGCTCCATGCCTTCGGGAGCTCATAGGGAGCCAAAGACGCGACGAACAGCATGCGGCGCCGCGGTGGCAGGCCGCAGGTTGCCGACCCCTGCCTTAGGGTGACACGACCCGCCCTTAGGGTGACACCGTCGCCAAAGACTTTGATTTTTGAACCGGCCGGCACCCCCCGTCTCCACCTAGCGACGCTAGTGCGCACACCAGTGTCTGCACACTTCAATGTAACGGGCTGCGCACGCCAGTGTCTGCACTCCCTAACGTAACGGGCTGCGTACACCAGTGTCTGTAAAACCCTAATGTAATGGGCTGCTCACAGTCACAGCAGTGTCTGTAAAACCCTAAAGATAGCCCATGGCCATGATTAATGGGTTAAATGGGCCATGACTGACAGAAATGCCCGCCAAAATTAAGGGATGGTTAGGCGTGGTTTGATTAGGATTGGCTGTTGGGAATTTTTAAATGTTGCAGGTTACAATGTATATAAGGAGAGGGAGGGGGGGTCATTTCACTGTAGGAGAAATCTGTCAAGACAACGTTCTTTATGGCTGACCCCTGTGAGGAGAGGCGTGAGGCCTTGCTAGCACAGCTGAGGGAGTTTACTAACCTTTTTGGTGTGGATTCCCTTCAGCCTGTGCTGGCCCAGATGTCTGTAGCCCCCCCATCTGTTGCTGTTCCTGATGGAGATGGTGTGTCCGAAGATGCTGTCAGCGGGAGGAGGGCTAGACGTGCACGGCCTCCTACCCGGCCAAGTAGCAGTTCGGTGAGGCGTTCCAGGGTGCCGGCGGAGAGGACAGAAGCCAGTCTGCATGCTGCCGCGGCTGTGGGGGATGCCACAGCTGGCGTTTGTCAGGTGAGAGATCGACGTCGGCCTGAGAGCAGAAGCAGGGTCCGTGCAGGGATTCCCCCTGCTCCTTCCCCCGTCATCACCAGGGGCCGTTCTCGGAGGCCTGCTGCTGGAGAATCAGCTGATCGCCCAGGTCCCAGCCAGCCAGACGCCGAGGTCGCGCCCCCACCCAGGCGTGTGAGCATCAGGGATCGGAGACGTGAGAACGCTGCACGTGGTGAGAACGCTGCACGTGGTGAGAACCCTGGACGTGCTGTCAACGCTGGACGGAGAGAGGAGCCCCTGCAGAGAGGAGGTCGTTCCAGGACACCACACCAAGCTCAGTCAGAGCCTCCATCCACACGCCGGGCGGATGCTTCTTCTGTCTCTGAATCGGAGGATGAAGCAGACGCACTGGGCAGAATGCGATCAACCGTGACGCTGGGTAAGCGATCTGCACGTGCTGCTCCTGTTGCTGGGATTGTGGGGGGTGATGGATTGTTTAGTGTGTCTGGTGCTGGGCTGAATGTGGCTGGGACTGGGAGCCTGCAGGGCTCTGCCTCTTCTATTGAAGGTAATGTGGATGCTTTTCTCAGGGCACTGGTTAACTCTTGGTCTTCCAGAGGGGCTGGTGTTGTACCATCAGATTCTGTCCCGCTTTCTGTGCCTTCTTCGGTCGCTCCTGTGGCGTCCCTGCTGCCGGTGTCTCAGTTACCTTTACCACGGTCTGTTTCCTCTGCTGTTTCTGCCTCTCCACTGCTCTCTTACCATTCTGCTCCTGTCGGTACTTGTTCTGTGCTGTCTGCTCCGGTGTCGCAGCTTCTCCCTTCTGGCTCCCTGGCGGTTTCGGCGGTACAAGGCGCGCACCCTCTTCCACCTGTCACTTCTCTGCCTTTGTATGCTCCTCTTTCAGCTCCTCTGCTGGCTCACACATCTGTGGTTCAATCTCTTCCTTTGCTGTCCACTTATTCTGCCCCGTCTGCACCTTTGGTTGCTCCAGCTTCTGTGTCTTTACCGTTGCCGCTGCAATCTATGGTCCCGCCACAAGTGCAGATTTCTGCTCCAGTAGCCGTTGCCTCGGTATCTGTCGCGCAGCCGCTTGCATTTAATCCTGCTCCGCTTTGCGAGTTGTCGCCCCTTTCTGCACCGTTGCGGCTGAGATTAAGGAGCGTATTTGCAAGAGGGAATATATTGATGTGTTAACCCTGGTGTCGCCGGATAGAGACTCGGTGGATAAACACCCTATTGTAACAGGCTGCGCATGCCAGTGTCTGCACTCCCTAACGTAACGGGCTGCGAGCGCCAGTGTCTGCACTCCCTAACGTAACGGGCTGCGAGCGCCAGTGTCTGCACTCCCTAACGTAACGGACTGCGAGCGCCAGTGTCTGCACTCCCTAACGTAACGGACTGCGAGCGCCAGTGTCTGCACTCCCTAACGTAACGGACTGTGAGCGCCAGTGTCTGCACTCCCTAACGTAACGGGCTGCGAGCGCCAGTGTCTGCACTCCCTAATGTAACGGGCTGCGCATGCCAGTGTCTGCACTCCCTAACATAACGGGCTGCGCGCGCCATTGTCTGCACTCCCTATTGTAACGGGCTGCGCATGCCAGTGTCTGCACTCCCTAACGTAACGGGCTGCGCGCGCCAGTGTCTGCACTCCCTAACGTAACAGGCTGCGCGCGCCAGTGTCTGCACTCCCTAACGTAACGGGCTGCGAGCGCCAGTTTCTGCACTCACTAACGTAACAGGCTGCGAGCGCCAGTGTCTGCACTCCCTAATGTAACGGGCTGCGCATGCCAGTGTCTGCACTCCCTAACGTAAAGGGCTGCGCGCGCCATTGTCTGCACTCCCTAATGTAACGGGCTGCGAGCGCCAGTGTCTGCACTCCCTAATGTAACGGGCTGCGAGCGCCAGTTTCTGCACTCCCTAACGTAACCGGCTGCGCGCGCCAGTTTCTGCACTCCCTAACGTAACTGGCTGCGCATGCCAGTGTCTGCACTCCCTAACGTAACGGGCTGCGCACGCCAGTGTCTGCACTCCCTAACGTAACGGGCTGCGCACGCCAGTGTCTGCACTACCTAACGTAACGGGCTGCGAGCGCCAGTGTCTGCACTCCCTAACGTAACGGGCTGCGAGCGCCAGTTTCTGCACTCCCTAACGTAACGGGCTGCGCGCGCCAGTGTCTGCACTCCCTAACGTAACGGGCTGCGCACGCCAGTGTCTGCACTCCCTAACGTAACGGGCTGCGCGCGCCAGTGTCTGCACTCCCTAATGTAACGGGCTGTGAGCGCCAGTTTCTGCACTCCCTAACGTAACTGGCTGCGCATGCCAGTGTCTGCACTCCCTAACGTAACGGGCTGCGCACGCCAGTGTCTGCACTCCCTAACGTAACGGGCTGCGCACGCCAGTGTCTGCACTCCCTAACGTAACGGGCTGCGCACGCCGGTGTCTGCACTCCCTAATGTAACGGGCTGCGCACGCCAGTGTCTGCACTCCCTAACGTAACGGGCTGCGCGCGCCAGTGTCTGCACTCCCTAACGTAACGGGCTGCGCATGCCAGTGTCTGCACTCCCTAACGTAACGGGCTGCGCACGCCAGTGTCTGCACTCCCTAACGTAACGGGCTGCGCAGCCAGTGTCTGCACTCCCTAACGTAACGGCTGCGCATGCCAGTGTCTGCACTCCCTAACGTAACGGGCTGCGCACGCCAGTGTCTGCACTCCCTAACGTAACGGGCTGCGCACGCCAGTGTCTGCACTCCCTAACGTAACGGGCTGCGCACGCCGTGTCTGCACTCCCTAATGTAACGGGCTGCGCACCGCCAGTGTCTGCACTCCCTAACGTAACGGGCTGCGCGCGCCAGTGTCTGCACTCCCTAACGTAACGGGCTGCGCACGCCAGTGTCTGCACTCCCTAACGTAACGGGCTGCGCACGCCAGTGTCTGCACTCCCTAACGTAACGGGTGCGCATCAGTGTCTGCACTCCCTAAAGTAACGGGCTGCGCACGCCAGTGTCTGCACTCCCTAACGTAACGGGCTGCGCACGCCGGTGTCTGCACTCCCTAATGTAACGGGCTGCGCACGCAGTGTCTGCACTCCCTAACGTAACGGGCTGCGCGCGCCAGTGTCTGCACTCCCTAACGTAACGGGCTGCGCATGCCAGTGTCTGCACTCCCTAACGTAACGGGCTGCGCACGCCAGTGTCTGCTCCCTAACGTAACGGGCTGCGCACGCCAGTGTCTGCACTCCCTAACGTAACGGGCTGTGCACGCCAGTGTCTGCACTCCCTAACGTAACGGGCTGCGCACGCCAGTGTCTGCACTCCCTAACGTAACGGGCTGCGCACGCGGTGTCTGCACTCCCTAATGTAACGGGCTGCGCACGCCAGTGTCTGCACTCCCTAACGTAACAGGCTGCGAGCCCAGTGTCTGCACTCCCTAACGTAACGGGCTGCGCACGCCAGTGTCTGCACTCCCTAACGTAACGGGCTGCGCACGCCAGTGTCTGCACTCCCTAACGTAACGGGCTGCGCACGCCAGTGTCTGCACTCCCTAACGTAACGGGCTGCGCACGCCAGTGTCTGCACTCCCTAACGTATCGGGCTGCGCACGCCAGTGGGACAAACAGAACGATAAAGAGACAGATAAACATATAAAGACAGACAGAAACAGAGTGTGGACAGACAGACCGCTGTAAGGATCCATTGTGGCCCCTGATTGTGTGTTTGGGCCCTTGATGCAGGAAACATTCGGCCCGGAGTAAACGGGGGGGGGGGGGGTGTGATTGCTCCTTTGCTTTACACATTCCAAGACAGATGTTTTCCTGTGATGAAGGGGTTAATACGCTGCGGCCTCGTGGTGACCAGACGATGCTGAGATTTCCCTTCTCTTCCTTCAGACTTGCTCCATTGAAGCCCCCCCCCCTTCATGGCCCCCGCCTCCCCCCAGGCCCAGCTGCCAGTGCTTTGTCAGGACATGACACCCATTACGGGGGGAAATAATAAATGCCCATTATCCTCTTATAGCTCGGAATCATCCGGAGCCCCCCCCCCCCGCCAGCAGGAAAAGGCCAGTGCTTGGAGGAAAGCCAATGGCTCCGGATACTGGGGTGACCCCAAAAATACACATCCTGCAGCTATCACCCCGATTTAACCAGCGATATATATATATATATTTTATTAAGTATTTTACCAGGACGGATACACTGAGAGGGTGAACCCCCAAATATCAGATTATACAGATACCCACACGCTGCCAGGACCCCCAAATATCAGATTATACACAGATACCCACACGCTGCCAGGATCCCCAAATATCAGATTATACACAGATACCCACACGCTGCCAGGACCCCCAAATATCAGATTATATAGATACCCACACGCTGCCAGGACCCCCAATATCAGATTATACAGATACCCACACGCTGCCAGGACCCCCAAATATCAGATTATACAGATACCCACACGCTGCCAGGACCCCCAAATATCAGATTATACAGATACCCACACGCTGCCAGGACCCCCAAATATCAGATTATACACAGATACCCACACGCTGCCAGGACCCCAAAATATCAGATTATACACAGATACCCACACGCTGCCAGGACCCCCAATATCAGATTATACACAGATACCCACACGCTGCCAGGACCCCCCAATATCAGATTATACACAGATACCCACACGCTGCCAGGACCCCCAAATATCAGATTATACACAGATACCCACACGCTGCCAGGACCCCAAATATCAGATTATACACAGATACCACACGCTGCCAGGACCCCCAATATCAGATTATACACAGATACCACACGCTGCCAGGACCCCAAATATCAGATTATACACAGATACCCACACGCTGCCAGGACCCCCAAATATCAGATTATACAGATATACCCACACGCTGCCAGGACCCCCAATATCAGATTATACAGATACCCACACGCTGCCAGGACCCCCCAAAATCAGATTATACACAGATACCCACACGCTGCCAGGACCCCCCAATTCAGATTATACAGATATACCACACGCTGCCCCCCAGGACCCCAAATATCAGATTATACAGATACCCACGCTGCCAGGACCCCCAATAATCAGATTATACACAGATACCCACACGCTGCCAGGACCCCAAATATCAGATTATACAGATATACCACACGCTGCCAGGACCCCCAAATATCAGATTATACAGATACCCACGCTGCCAGGACCCCCAATATCAGATTATACACAGATACCCACACGCTGCCAGGACCCCCAAATATCAGATTATACACAGATACCCACACGCTGCCAGGACCCCCAAATATCAGATTATACAGATATACCCACGCTGCCAGGACCCCCAATATCAGATTATACAGATACCCACACGCTGCCAGGACCCCCCAAAATCAGATTATACACAGATACCCACACGCTGCCAGGACCCCCCAATATCAGATTATACAGATATACCCACACGCTGCCAGGACCCCCAAATATCAGATTATACAGATACCCACACGCTGCCAGGACCCCCAATATCAGATTATACACAGATACCCACACGCTGCCAGGACCCCCCAATATCAGATTATACAGATATACCCACACGCTGCCAGGACCCCCAATATCAGATTATACAAGATATACCCACACGCTGCCAGGACCCCCCAATATCAGATTATACAGATATACACCACACGCTGCCAGGACCCCCAATATCAGATTATACACAGATACCCACACGCTGCCAGAGATCAGATATATACACAGATACCCACACGCTGCCAGGACCCCCAATATCAGATTATACAGATACCCACACGCTGCCAGGACCCCCCAATAGATTATACACAGATACCCACACGCTGCCAGGACCCCCCAATATCAGATTATACAGATATACCCACACGCTGCCAGGACCCCCAAATATCAGATTATACAGATACCCACACGCTGCCAGGACCCCCAATATCAGATTATACAGATATACCCACACACGCTGCCAGGACCCCCAATATCAGATTATACAGATATACCCACACGCTGCCAGGACCCCCAATATCAGATTATACACAGATACCCACACGCTGCCAGGACCCCCAAATATCAGATTATACAGATATACCCACACGCTGCCAGGATCCCCCAATATCAGATTATACAGATACCCACACGCTGCCAGGACCCCCAAATATCAGATTATACACAGATACCCACACGCTGCCAGGACCCCCCAAATCAGATTATACACAGATACCCACACGCTGCCAGGACCCCCCAATATCAGATTATACAGATACCCACACGCTGCCAGGACCCCCAAATATCAGATTATACACAGATACCCACACGCTGCCAGGACCCCCAATATCAGATTATACACAGATACCCACACGCTGCCAGGACCCCCCAAATATCAGATTATACACAGATACCCACACGCTGCCAGGACCCCCAAATATCAGATTATACACAGATACCCACACGCTGCCAGGACCCCCCAATATCAGCTTATACAGATACCACACGCTGCCAGGACCCCCAATATTGAATTATACACAGATACCCACACGCTGCCAGGACCCCCAACATCAGATTATACACAGATACCCACACGCTGCCAGGACCCCCCAATATCAGATTATACACAGATACCCACACACTGCCAGGACCCCCCAATATCAGATTATACACAGATACCCACACGCTGCCAGGACCCCCAAATATCAGATTATACAGATATACCCACACGCTGCCAGGACCCCCCAATATTAATTATACACAGATACCCACACGCTGCCAGGACCCCCAACATCAGATTATACACAGATACCACACGCTGCCAGGACCCCCAATAATCAGATTATACACAGATACCCACACTCTGCCAGGACCCCACATATCAGATTTACACAGATACCCACACGCTGCCAGGACCCCCCAATATCAGATTATACAGATACCCACACGCTGCCAGGACCCCCAATATTGAATTATACACAGATACCCACACGCTGCCAGGACCCCCCAACATCAGATTATACACAGATACCCACACGCTGCCAGGACCCCCCAATATCAGATTATACACAGATACCCACACACTGCCAGGACCCCCCAATATCAGATTATACAGATACCCACACGCTGCCAGGACCCCCAATATATTGAATTATACAGATACCCACACGCTGCCAGGACCCCCAACTGAGATTATACACAGATACCCACACGCTGCCAGGACCCCCAATATCAGATTATACACAGATACCACACGCTGCCAGGACCCCCCAATATCAGATTATACAGATACCCAACGCTGCCAGGACCCCCAATATCAGATTATACAGATACCACACGCTGCCAGGACCCCCAATATCAGATTATACAGATACCCACACGCTGCCAGGACCCCCCAATATCAGATTATACAGATACCCACACGCTGCCAGGACCCCCCCAATATCAGATTATACAGATACCACACACTGCCAGGACCCCCCAATATCAGATTATACAGATACCCACACGCTGCCAGGACCCCCCAAATCAGATATTATACAGATACCCCCACGCCTGCACAGGATACCGCCAACAACAGATTATACAGCAGATACCCACACGCTGCCAGGACCCCCCAATATCAGATTATACACAGATACCCACACGCTGCCAGGACCCTCCATGTGTCCCCGGGCAGCGGTTAAGGTGGTGGAGGTCGATGTGTTGAGGCTGGGATTGGTCGCGGTTGATTTAATTAGTGCCCCCCCGCTGCCTCTATTATTCTGACCATCTGCCGGGTGCACTGGGGTCCTGCGCAGCAGCGCCACCCAAAGGCGCATTACACACACACACACACTGCATTCCCTGGGTCTGTGCCAATACACCCTGGCATTACCAGCCTGGCAGCCACCGGAGGGGTCCTGTTAGTGAGGGGGTGATACGGGTTTAACCCCACATGTGCCTTGTCTGAATAGGCCGATCTATAAACATTCAGTACTGCTTCCTCATGTACGGCATTGTGTGTGTGGTGTGTGTGTGTGTGTGTATGGTGTTGTGCGGTCAGTGTGTGTATTGTGCTGCTCTGTGTTTTTGTTGTGTCAGTGTGTGTGTATTGTGCTGCGAAGTCAGTGTGCGTCAGTGTGTGTGCGGTGTGGTGCGTTCCACTGCACTGTCAGTGTGCGGCGCATTGTGCTGCGCTGTCTGTGTGTGTATTGTGCTGCGAAGTCAGTGTGTGTGTGTGTGTGTGTTATGGTGTCAGTGTGTGTGCGGTGTGTTGCGCTGCACTGTCAGTGTGCATTGTGGTGCGCTGTCAGTGTGTGTGCGGTGTGTTGTGCTGTCAGTGTGTGTGTGTGTGCGTTGCACTGCCAGTGTGCGGTGCGTTGTGCTGCGCTGTCAGTTTGTGTGTGTTGCATTGTGCTGCCAGTGTGTGTGCGGTGCTTTGCGCTGCCAGTGTGTGGTGCATTGTGCTGCGCTGCCAGTGTGTGGTGCATTGTGATGCGTTGTGCTGTGATGTCAGTGTGCGGTTGTCATAGAACTGACATAGCACTCCCCGCGTCAAACCCCAATATTTTTATTCCCTTGGCGAAAACCCCAAAAGACACAGACATTTGCTTTGGGAGAGACTTTATCTTCAGTTATATTGTGTGGTTTTAAATGTATTGTAAATTGCTTGGTTTTAGTTTAAATGTAAATGTGAACTTAGAGATGTGTTTTGAAGGTGCAGACCTTTCTTTCATATAGAATGTAATATAGATTTGTGTGCTGTGTGATTATGCAAGAGGGATTTCCCCTTATCTAGTTGCATGTTTGAGCATTCAAGAGTCTGGCTTTAATCTGATCTATTGGAACAATAGATTATGTAAATGATGTGTGACAGGAAGAAAAAGGAATGTTTATTGTAAATATCTGACATAATGTAATTAGAGTTTTAGTAGGTCAATGTTCGTCATTTGGTTTATGCAAATTATAACTGTTGGACCTGGGCATAAATAGTGGTGTTTTTCAATAAAAATCAGAGAATCCTGTTTGAACATACAGCTTGTCTGGTGTCTGATTCAGGGTACCCACTCTCACCCTCAGGAGGCACAGAGCGGCCTTCTGGAAATTCAAAGAGGCTCCAAGGCAGAGGATCAGACCAAGCAGGTCTAGAACTACAGATCCGGCTGCTCGAGGCACTGAGTTCCGAGCAACCCAGCGGCCGGGCTGATCATTAAGGGGGTGTCTGGAGAGGCAGGACAGGCGGAAGGAGTGGGGTTCCCGTCAAAGCGGTACGTTGTGCTGTCAGTGTGTGTGCATTGCAGTGGCGTAGCGTGGGGGGGGGGCTGGGGGGGCTGTGGCCCCGGGCGCAGTTTTGTTAGGCCGCGGGGGTTGAGGCCCGGGGGTTGAGGGACCCAGATGCCGGGCAGCGCGAGAGCGCCTGCCCGGTCTTGAACAGTCCGTCCTGTGAAGTGGATGCGGCTGTGTGCGTGCGCAGCCGGTCACGTGGTCCGGCTAATCAGGTGGTACTGAGTCTCTGTACCACTGACTGGCCGGACCGCGTGACCGGCTGCGCACGCACACAGCCGCATCCACTTCACAGGACGGACTGTTCAAGACTGGGCAGGCACTCCCGCGCTGCCCGGCATCTGGGTCCCTCAACCCCTGCCGGAGCTGGGGCAACAATCCAGGTGAGAGCTGGGGGCAGTATCCATGAGCTGGGGGGCAAATCCATGAGCTGGGGCAAATCCATGAGCTGGGGGGCAAATTCATGAGCTGGGGCAAATTCATGAGCTGGGGGCAGTATCCATGAGCTGGGGGGCAAATCCATGAGCTGGGGGGCAAATTCATGAGCTGGGGGGCAAATCCATGAGCTGGGGGGCAAATTCATGAGCTGGGGGGCAAATTCATGAGCTGGGGGGCAAATCCATGAGCTGGGGGAAAATCCATGAGCTGGAGGGGGCAAATCCATGAGCTGGGGGCAAATCCATGAGCTGGGGCAAATCCATGAGCTGGGGGCAAATCGATGAGTGAGCTGGGGCAAATCCATGAGTGAGCTGGGGCAAATCCATGAGCTGGGGGCAAATCCATGAGCTGGGGGCAAATCCATGAGCTCTGGGGCAAATCCATGAGCTGGGGGCAAATCCATGAGTGAGCTGGGGCAAATCCATGAGCTGGGGGCAAATCCATGAGCTGGGGCAAATCCATGAGCTGGGGGCAAATCCATGAGTGAGCTGGGGGGCAAATCCATGAGCTGGGGCAAATCCATGAGTGAGCTGGGGCAAATCCATGAGCTGGGGGCAAATCCATGAGTGAGCTGGGGCAAATCCATGAGTGAGCTGGGGGCAAATCCATGAGCTGGGGCAAATCCATGAGCTGGGGCAAATCCATGAGTGAGCTGGGGCAAATCCATGAGCTGGGGCAAATCCATGTGTGAGCTGGGGCATATCCATGAGCTGGGGGCAAATCCATGAGCTGGGGGCAAATCCATGTGAGAGCTGGGGCAATATCGATAACGTGTCCACAGGTTGGGGGGGGGCCGCACAATTCTTGGCTGGCCCCGGGTGCTGACAACCCACGCTACGCCACTGGTGCATTGTGCTGTGCTGTGTGTGTGCGGTGCGTTGTGCTGCGCTGTCAGTGTGCGTTGTGCTGTCATTGTGCGGTGCGTTGTGCTGTCACTGAGTGTGCGTTGTTCTGTGCTGTCAGTGTGCCGTGTGTGTGCGGTGCGGTGCCGGCTCGATGTAATTCGGTGGGTGACCTTACATAGATAATGCAGGCTTTGCCAATGCGTCAGTGCGCTGTGAGAGCATTAGTGAGGATAGAGCCGGTAATTCCCGGTGCTCAGCCGGCTCAGGTTCACCAGCGGACACAGGGCACCCCGAGGCGCTGCCATCTTCCAGCCCGCGGGCACAGACGGGCAGCAGATGGCACAGGGGAGGGGGTCCTAATTGGCTTGTTTGTGGCCAGTGACAGGTGGCAGCAGGGATCACCGCACATGCCTTCACACCGGCCGCCGCAGGAGTCACCCTCCCGGCAGCACCACCACGGAATCACCGCTCCATCAAGGGCTGTATTCGCCAAACAATGAACTGGGCACAGTAACGGGCAGCGAGCACAGAGCCGCTCTCACAGCACCGCCATAGCTGCCTGCACAGAGGGAGCAGGCCATTCATACAGCAGACCCTGGCGGTGCCGGCGCCGGATTCATCCGACACGAAAGCGAAAACAAAACCCCTAAAACAGCTTTACACCCCAAAGAACGGGGGTCATTCACTAAACCGCACAATGGGCAGGATACAACGGGGGTCATTCACTAAACCGCACACCGGGCAGGATAGAATGGGGGCCATTCACTAAACCGCACACCGGGCAGGATAGAATGGGGGCCATTCACTAAACCGCACACCGGGCAGGATAGAATGGGGGTCATTCACTAAACCGCACACCGGGCAGGATAGAATGGGGGTCATTCACTAAACCACACACTGGGCAGGATACAACGGGGGTCATTCACTAAACCGCACACCGGGTAGGATAGAATGGGGGCCATTCACTAAACTGCACACCGGGCAGGATAGACTGAGGGCCATTCACTAAACTGCCTAACCTAGTAATCGGGGGGAGGGGGCTCTGGGTGCTACACGCGTGTTTTGCAGGTGCAGATCTGAGCCTGTTTTGTGCCACAGACACACAGAGTGTGCAATACAGGGCCTCCTGTCATCTCTGAATGGTTGAACCCCATCCCCCTTTTCACCCCCTGCCCCCCCCCCAATTTCAGAAAGAAAGCAGACGCTTCATTGAATTCCTGGTTCTCGGCGCCGCCGGCTCATTCCTGGCCACGAACAAAGGGTTAATGTTTTTATCTTCTTCTCTTCAATGTGGCGCGCGCTAATCACCGGCGCGATCACACGGCGTAATGCCACATTATCACATGGCGCGCTAATACATGCAGCACAGAAACGCGACCGACTCCTCAGACAGCAACGAAACATACACTGTGTATAAGTGTGGATCCCATTAACCCCTTATCGCTCTGCCTGTGAGATGTGTGGGTCAGGGTCCACTCTGTATCATCTCTCTCACTGGTTCCCCGTACCTGTGGAAGTGATATCTCAGGGTGCCCACCAGCTCGCCCACCCTGCTGTCAGTGGGGGGCTGCATTCTGTGGAGGCAGAAGGCCACGTCACGTTGGTTCTGTGTGTGCAGGACGATGAGCTGGTCCGCGGCGCCGGTGATGCTCAGCCCGGTGACCTGGGAGAAGGAACACATGAGACTATGTAACAAAATATCTCACCCGACCCCCAGCTCATTCCAGACCCCCGGCTCACCCCAGACCCCCAGCTCTCCCCAGACCCCCGGCTCACCCCGACCACCAGCTCACCCCGACCACCAGCTCCCCACAACCATCAGCTCACCCGAGACCTCCTCCAGCTCACCTGGACCCCCAGCCCACCCCGACCATCAGCTCACCCTGACCACAAGCTCACCCCAGACCCCCAGCTCTCCCCAGACCCCCAGCCCACCCGACCATCAGCTCACCCTGACCACAAGCTCACCCCAGACCCCCAGCTCACCCCAGACCCCCAGCTCACCCCAGACCCCCAGCTCACCCCAGACCCCCAGCTCACCCCGACCACCAGCTCACCCCGACCACCAGCTCCCCACAACCATCAGCTCACCCGAGACCTCCTCCAGCTCACCTGGACCCCCAGCCCACCCGACCATCAGCTCACCCTGACCACAAGCTCACCCCGACCCCTAGCTCACCCCAGACCCCCAGCTCACCCCGACCACCAGCTCACCCTGACCTCTGGCTCCCCACAACCACCAGTGCACCCCAGACCTCCTCCAGCTCACCTGGACCCCCAGCTCACCCCAACCACCAGCTCGCCCCAACCCCTGGCTCCACACAACCACCAGCTCACCCCAGACCTCCTTCAGCTCACCTGGACCCCCAGCTCACCCCGACCCCCAGCTCGCCCCGACCACCAGCTCACCTGGACCCCTGCTCCCCCCAAACACTAGTTTATCTGTACACCCACGAGGATACGGGGAGGAAGGGAAGGCAACCCCCCCATCAGGTGAGCAGGAATTTGTTATTTTGGGGTCTATATAGTCCAATAGAGGATGCTTTAACATACTGCACTATGAGAATGTTTCTGACACCATTTCTCCCTGAGGGACATCGGAATAGACCACCCAGAACAGAGGACGGTGTCTCTCCTTATTAAGCCCCGCCACCCACAGAGCCAATAGAAGGGCTCCGCCGCTCCATCCGTGTGAGTTGGAAACCATATACTTATTTCTAACTCACAGGCTTAAATTATCTGGGCGATACTGCACTATATATACTATACAGTGGCAAGACAAAGTATGTGAACCCTTTGGGATTACGTGGAGTTTTGCATGAATTGGTCATAAAATGTCTCTGATCTTCATCTAAGTCACAACAATTTGAAAAACACAGTCTGCTTAAAATAACACAACACAAACATTATATGTTTTCATGTGTTTATTGAACAGAACATGTAAACATTCACAGTGCAGGGTGGAAAAAGTATGTGAACCTTTGGACTTAATAACTGGTTGACCCTCCTTTGGCAGCAATAACCTCAACCAAACGTTTCCTGTAGTTGCAGATCAGACCTGCACAACGATCTGGAGTAATTTTGGACCACTCCTCTTCACAAAACTGTTTCAGTGTAGCAATATTCTTGGGATGTCTGGTGTGAATCGCTCTCTTAAGGTCATGCCACAGCATTTCAATCGGGTTGAGGTCAGGACTCTGACTGGGCCACTCCAGAAGGCGTATTTTGTTTTGTTGAAGCCATTCTTTTGTTGAATTACTTGTATGCTTTGGGTCATTCTCCTGTTGCATCACCCATCCTCTGCGGAGCTTCAGTTGGCGGACAGATGGTCTTACGTTTTCCTGCAAAATGTCTTGATAAACTCTGGAATTCATTTTTCCATCAATGACAACAATCTGTCCAGGCCCTGAGGCAGCAAAGCAGCCCCAAACCATGATGCTCCCTCCGCCATGTTTTACAGTGGGGATGAGGTTTTGATGTTGGTGTGCTGTGCCTTTTTTTCTCCACACATAGTGTTGTGTTTTTTCCAAACAACTCAATTTTGGTTTCATCTGTCCACAGAATATTTTGCCAGTAGTGCTGTGGAACATCCAGGTGCTCTTTTGCAAACTTCAAACGTGCTGCAATATTCTTTTTGGACAGCAATGGCTTCCTCCGTGGTGTCCTCCCATGTACTCCATTCTTGTTTAATGTTTTCCTTATTGTAGATGTGTCAACAAAAATGTTAGCATGTGCCAGAGATTTCTGTAAGTCTTTAGCTGACACTCTAGGATTCTTCTTTACCTCATTAAGCATTCTGCGCTGTGCTCTTGCAGTCATCTTTACAGGATGTCCATGCCTAGGGAGAGTAGCAACAGTGCTGAACTTTCTCCATTTGTAGACAGTCTGTCTTACCGTGGACACATGAACATCAAGGCTTTTGGAGATACTTTTGTAACCCTTTCCAGCTTCCTGCAAGTCAATAATACTTGATCGTAGGTCTTCTGAGAGCTCTTTTCTGCGAGACATGGTTCACATCAGGCAGTGCTTCTTGAAACCAGTAAACCCAAAACCGATGTGTGTTTTTAAAGGGGCAGGACAGCTTTCAGCAACACATCCAATAATATCACACTGATTGGACTCAAGGTTGGCTCACTCCTGGCTCCAATTAGCTCTTGGAGAAGTAATTAGGCTAGGGGTTCACATACTTTTCCCACCCTGCACTGTGAATGTTTACATGTTCTGTTCAATAAACACATGAAAACATATAATGTTTGTGTTGTATTATTTTAAGCAGACTGTGTTTTTCAAAGTGTTGTGACTTAGATGAAGATCAGAGCACATTTTATGACCAATTCATGCAAAACTCCACGTAATCCCAAAGGGTTCACATACTTTTTCTTGCCACTGTATATATATATTCTTATCTGTTTCTGTTCTCTTTGAGATAAACGGATCCCAAACACACCCAGACGTGACATTTTATATCCACAAGAGTTAAAGGTTTACTTGCTCAGAAGCCACAGCACAGACTGGAGTACTCTCCCCCGTTACATACACATTGGACTAGCTCTATGCAATATTTCCTATACGTTTTGGCTGTTTCATATATATATATATCACCTGTCCTGTTGGGGGCCCACAGAGCACTTGCACAATGTCATGAATGAAACAAAACCGCTTTATTTCCCCCTTTCAGGGCAGCCAAAGCGGTAAACATAAAATGCTGCACTTATCCTCAGCCAAATCAAAGTAAAGTCCAAGCTTTCAGCATGAGTAGCCGAAAACAAACGTGTCTCCCCCGACTTGTAAAAAAGTCTCAATCCTGGGGGAATCCTTTCCCAGAAAATGTAAGTCCTTCCAGCATGGCACAGCAACACAG